>CP135537.1:4415176-4434117 GCA_032402905.1 Khaya senegalensis
CAAAATAAGTAGGGATTCAGGTAACATGCTCCTTCCTTTATTTAAGTATTTTATTATCTTACTGAGCCATGTGGTGTGCTCACCCCTTTGTGGGATTATTATTTTCAGGCGAATACGGCATAGCGGTAGCGGTTCCGGAGAGTGCAGTTGAGGCAAAGATTTTCGGGTGGGGCATAGTATATTTAAGGTTTAGGCCATTGTTATGTAATTTTATTTCTGTGTACTCTGAAGTATTAATTTCATTAAAATGCATAACAATTCTTTAGAAAAAAAAAATAATACTATTTTAGCTGTTACTATTTATGTGGTTACTTTTTATAAACTCTTTTGAATAAATGAAAACTTCGCTTCACTATGAGAAAGCGTTGATTTTTGTCTTTTCGATAATTTCAATGTACTATATGCCACATGAATAGAAATGAAAGGAAGGGGGTGTTACACATATATTCAAGTTCTCACATTAAATGATAATAATAATAAAAAAAAACACATATTTAGTGCATGAAACTAGGAAAAGAAAAGAAAAATTAATAATTTTTTTGTCAATCATGAGTAAACTATAAAGTGTAAATTTCTTTGTTTTTTCTTCCTTAGGTGTCCATTTTAATAACACACACACACACACACACACATATATATATATATATATGCATTTTACATATTTTAATGTAAAACTTAAAATGTTGAATATAAAATTTGAAATTATTAATACTAGACTTTAGTTTTTTGTATTAATACTCTTACCCATTCTAAACTAATAGCATCAATTTGTATAATTTTCTAATAATTGTCTATAGTAATTCTAAGAGCTTTATAGTTTTTACAATTCTTTTAAGCTTTTGTACTAACTTTATATTTTCACTATTGAAAAATTTTTGTCCACTTTTACTTAATTTATATATAATTGCCTAACCAAAGTACTTAAATTTAAGGTTATCAATTTAGATTATTGTATATATTCATATCGACATTGTAATTGTATTGTGTCAAATAGAGGTTAATCCAAACTTAACCCATTCAATAATCTTGTTAAGAATTGAAAATTTTAATCCGACATTATTAATAAATTATTAAATAGATTATAATCGTATCACTTGTTCAACTTATTTTTTATATATTACTTATGATTCTATATACGTAAATGTTAATCTATTTTATTCTAAATATAGCTAAATACTTTTTAAAACATAATAAATATAATTAAAATATTTAAATATATATATAATAAAATTATTAAATTAAAAATAAATTAATATATTATAATTACTCAAATAATTAATCATTTTATAAATTGGGTTCACTTGTCAAAAATTCTAAACTCAAACTCAACGTAATTATTAACCATGTCATATTGTATTTATCTATTTAATAATTGTGTTATTTTATATAAATTTAAACATACAAATTCATGTCAGGTTCGTATTGATTAGGCAAGTCGTGTCAAAAATTGGCACTCCTATTTAAATTTGATATAAATTTTTTATTATCATTTAGTAAACCTAAAAAATTTTGTAATTATTTTGTATTTCTATTTCATTTGAAAATTTTAATATTTTTATTACTATATGACTATGTAACCTATTTTACCTTTGTTTATTATTAATCCTAAACTTCCATTTTTGTTTAATTAACTCTATTTTCTTTTTTGAAATAAATATATTCTTGTTTTAAAATCATTTAAAATTTTGTGTAAATGTATTATATACATGAATTTATTTTGACTAAAAACTAATATTTCATCTATATTATACAAAATTGCGAAATATTTTTGAATATTTCATCCATTCTAGCTTAGAAAATGTGTAGAGCATTTTCTAATCTAAAAGGCATAACTAACCATTCAAAAAAAAAAAAATCCTCTAAACTACTAAAAGTTTTCCATGGAACTAATTCTGCATGCAATTGGTTTTGCTAAAATTCACTATTACAATCAAATTTAGAAAAATAGTTAACTTTTTGTATGCAGTTTACTAACTCATCTTTATCATATATTTTATAACTATTGTCTAAGGTATTAGCATTAAATCTTTTATGATTCATTGGTATTCTACTTTATTATCATCCATTAAATTATCAACTTCTACATAGGGACATTATTTTATATACTATGATATTAATTCGTCTCAGATCTACTGCCCATCATCAATATTTTCACTGCAATATGTACTTGGTCATAAACCTGATTTTTTCAAATACACATTTTTGGTTGTGCTATTAATATTTTTATAGCTACTTCACAATATATTAAGATTAACAAACATTATTTGGGAATTTATAATAGATTTAACATACTTTTTATGATCAAATTTCTTAAACCCCTTATGAGTAATCTATTTACCACATATTTTATAGATTATCATTTTAATGAGATAATTTTTTCATTATTAAGGCAAAAAAAAGTATACTTCCCAAAGTAAGAATTAAACTTTTATAAAACACAATTATTATATCTAATCCTCATTCTCAGACTAATTAATCTAAAAATGAAATGAAAAAGATAGTTCAGCTATAGTAAATTATAAATCAATTACCAGATGCATTCATTAATAATAATACTACAGTGACCAAATTATATATTCATGTTGCCAATACCTTAGCTGGATGATTGTACTTGAAGAATATCCTAATTATAAGGTAGTAAATAAATAATTTATTCACGCTAAAAGTATGGTTGACTAATTAGTTTGCAAGATATTGTTTTATAGAAAAGAAAACTAAAAAAGTTAGAATCCTCTTATGTAACACCCTATTTTTCTTTAATATATGTTATATATTTATATATAGATAATAAGTTATATTTTTAGGGATATATGTATTATATAGAAAATAATTCGATATATTAGAACTAAATTATAAGTTTGAGGTCAAATAAATAAAAAAAAAATTCAAATTAAGGACTAATTGATATGTTATACTAGTATAAATCAAATGGTTGATTTATGTTTAAAGTTTTGACAGATTTGAGAAAAGAAAAAAAGACAAAAATAAGATAAAAAAATAAATAGTAAATTTTCTTTTGCTTTATATTACATTAATTTTTGAATTGAGGTTTTGCCATTAGTTTAGTAAGTAATTTTATTATTTAAGTTTTATAAACTATGATGATTAGAATTTATAGTCAGATTGCGATATTTAAGGTTTAAACTTTTCATAATTTAAAATTAGGGATTTTAATTGTGGATTGATAATAGAAAAAATAAAATAAATTTTTTGTAGAAATAATATATGGTAGTGGCTTAATTCGCAAATTTTAAAAAATTATATATTATGAATTTGACAAAACTAATTCACATGAATGAACTATTTATCTGTATAGTTACTACAAATTTTATTTCATCATAAAATATTGAGTTTGCAATTTTTGATGATTTTTCGAACTTAACATTATGAGTCTGAAAACTAGTCCTTTTTGTTAAATAGTTGAATGACAAAATTTTTTTAATCAACCAAATCTTGAAAAATTATGAAATTTTATATATTGATTTCTAATTATGTCTATTTTATCATATTAAATTTAAAACCAAATTTTATGTTTTTGATTTGTTATGAAATTTTGAATGAAAATAACTCACTACTAATTTTTATTTGACAAAATTTGATGTTTTAAAAATAAAATTTATTTAGGATAGTTAGAGTACGAATTTAATCCAAAAAATTTTAATGAATTACTGTATATGTCTTTATTATCTCTATAAAATTTTATAATATTTGAAAATATATTATATTTGCTAAAAATCAAAGGTTAAAAATTAGTCAATATATGGCATAATATTATAAGGATAAGTGATTAAGTTTAAAATATAAAAAAACTTAGCATTATAAAGGCTAAAAGGTTGATATTTTTATTAGAACTTATATTATGTTTCATAAATATTGTGTTATAATTTGGTTAAATAATAATACTATTTAAGGTATAAGAAAAATCTTTAAATAATATAAAATCAATTTTGGTAAGTTTAAAGAATATTAAGTTGTCAAATAAATTAAGTGTTATAAGTTATGTTAGAGTATGCCTTAAAAGTTATTTATGTTATCGGTTTCAGAGATATATTTGTCTTGTATATACATTATTTATTAATGAAAGAAAAAGTTTTTTATTCACAAATATAAATTATTTTCTTTATTTAGTCATATATATAAATAAAGTACATTTGTAAACTATCCAAGTAATTCATTTAATGGTTAAATGATATTATTAAAATCATTTCCTACAAATGTGATATTAATTAGGCAATAATATCGCATAATAAGCATAGTGAATATTTTCAGTAAATATCATAAGATGATATTAGTGCAAGTAACATGATGGTCATATTATTAGAACATTAGTATAGATTAAATAATTAAAAAACTATCACTTCGAATATAATTACATAATGATAAATTACATGATATTGCATATAGTCAATGATTTATCGTATAATTGTACTAATATGCAACATTGTCTTTTAACCTAAGATGTCACTGTTAAATTTGGTATAAATGCACGTAGTTTATATGGTGCATAAGTCTAATACTATTCACCTCTTATATGATAAAACCTATTTAGTCATGTATTATTTATATGTGAAAATGTATAATAATCAATACATGATCTGTTGGCTCGATATATAGGATTGGAGTTACTGTTGATTCGATTCGGATTCAAGTTCTCGAACGAACATCGATAAATAACTAAAAAAATAAATCTCTAATTAAAATAATTAAATACCACATGAAAAAGTTTGTGGTGACAAGTTTAATGCATATTAATTAATGACTCATTTTTATATCGGTAAAGGGTTTTGACGTACCACAGACCCATAATCGATTGAGATTAGACGACAAGAGAACTTTAACAATATGGTATGCATAATTGAGATGAGAATTGATGAAGTATAACTTCATTGTGAATTACGAGTTATAGCACATTATTAGAAATTAACCATAGTCATTAAATTATCGAATAGTTCAATAAACTCAAAAAGTTTAAAATGAATTTACAACTATTCTATAATGAATCCACATGGTCACACTAACAATCAAAGATAGTGAGAAAGATTTAAGAGTGATAATATTATTGATAATAAGACTAGCAATTTTAAATAATATTTGGATCGAAATAAATATATAATTGTTATATATATTTATAAATTCTTTAAAGTATTTAAAGAATTTTTCTTATGTTTATATTGAAATTTAATTTATTAAAAATTACGTTGTTAAATTGATAATATTGATTATCTAAGGATTTAAGTGTAAATGTATAATTATGAAATAATTACACATTAGTCTATATATATATATATATATATATATGTTTAATTATATTTTAGTTAAAAGTTAGCTAATAGTTTATATTTAAGTATTTCGACTTAAATATATTAAATAAAAATTATAAGATAATGTCCATATTATCCATAACATATAATCACTTTTTAATTAAAGATGATGACAAATTTGAAAACTGGATAATTTAAGTGTGTGTGTGTGTGTATATATATATATATATCTCTGTGTGTGTGTGTGTGTGTGTGTGTGTGTGTGTGTGTGTGTGTTATACTTTACCAAATGTTGAATTTTTTTTTAATTGGAAAAGCAAGCAAAACGTCAAACCCATTTTCCACCTAAGCAAGCACAAACTTGGCCAAGGATTCTCCTCCTCCCTTGGTGATGCAAATTGTAAATTCTTCACACAATTGAAGAAATCTTCATCATCCCTCATCAAGTAAGTGATGAAAACTCATCCAAAACTTGTCATTTTATGCATATATGGGATATATGTATATATAGCATACCATGTGTTTGTGAAAATATTTCAATGATCACATATTTTGATTTTATGCATGATATTAACATTTCAATCCACCAAGTTATGCTATTACGTTCAATGGACTTGTATTGTATTTTATGGTGGTGGATAGAAAGCTTATGAATGCTAATTTTTTATTAAAAATTAAAGCGTTAAAGTTAGTTTTTACTGCAATCGTCAAGAGATAAGTATATCAAATTTTTTAAAAGAAAATTACAATAAATACATGTATATATTTGAACGTATTTTTAAAAATATTTTTTAATTATAAACTCTTATAAAAGTATTATTTTGATGTTGTTGTATGTTTATATGACTGTTTATAAATATATGTATTATTGTGATTATAATTGTTTATAATTATGTTATTATGATTATTTTTATATCATATATATTGGCATTTAAGTATGAACATGTACATTCTATTTCAAGTAATAAGAAAATAATTTTGTAATTAAAATTCTTATAAAAATTAAGTTTTGAGTTCTACGATGTCAAATTTTATTAATTTCTTAATAGATAATTATAAATTATATGGAGTTTTTATTATTTAGTGTAGTCATTCCTTTGAATTTAGTATTGTTGTTATTATTCATTATTCTATATAATATGGAAGAAACTTTTGGGGTATTCTTGATTATAACGATCTTCATATTCGTGTGAAAAAATATTTGTGCATGTGAAAAGGCCCACTACTAATTATGATGGGGTTTGGTTCTTACTTTCAAGCTTAAGTATTTATTGTTTTTTCAAAAATTATATTTTTCACTTAAACTTGTCCTACACATGATATATCATCGACAGGTGATATTGGCTCAATTATTATTAAGTGATAGTGAAATCCTACTAATTGATATTTGAATGAGGATATTCCTAATAAAATTTGAAAGAACTTTATGAAATATTTAAATATTACAAAAGTTTTAATAAATTCTAAAAGAAGCTTCTATAATGTTTAAATATTTTAAAACTTTTGGAAATAAGTATTTTTATCTCATAACATAATATGCATGTGCATTGTATATATTTTATGTGTATTTTATGTATATAAAAATTAATATATTTATTGAGTTTAAAACTCATATAATTTATTATGATTCCAGATGATTAAAAGATTGTACACTTAAAAGATGGATTTAATCGAGTTTTTGTTATCACTTGATTCCTTAGGCGTAAGAACTTCTATAAATTTTTTTTCATTCTATTATTTGATTTTAAAATTTATTTTAAAAACTTATAATTATTTATAATTAAAAATATTTGACTAATTGATTTATTTATAAATTTTTTTTTATAAATTATATGAAATTTTTAATAGTCATATGTATGTTATGAATATTTTAGTATTATTCAACTCTTTAAAATTGGAGATATTATATTTTAAGTAATAAATATACCTATATTTTCTAAACCGTTAACTCTGAAAAAACTATTTCTTTCTAAATAGACACATGACCCTGAAGCAACACATGTCACTAAAGTAACATCTATCTCTAAAGTAACATAAATCTCTTAAGTAATATCTATGCCTAAAATAACATTGCTCATGGAGAGGCAATACCCTAAGGCAACATTTATCCCTCAAGCAAGCATTGCCCCTGTAGAAGCACAAGAATTCAAAAATAAAGAAAAGCCTACAAGTTATGCATATATAAAAGAAATATGGGATGGTGATGAAATAATCATTAATAATATATTCTTTTTTACAATAGTTACTAAAATTATAAAAGACAATTATAACTTAAAAACTAATGATGAATGTAGACAACAGCAAGAATGGCCTCAATAGAAAAAAAGAAGAAGAAGTAACTCATACAAAAGTAACTTCTCTTGTCAAAAATGAAGTGCTTGAACTTATAGTCCAAAATTTAAAAATGTCAAACTTATTGGATACAAATGGGTATTTGTAAGAAAATATAGAAAAAATAACAAAATCACTATATATAAAATATAACTCATTGCTTAAAATTTCTCGCAAAGACTTGGAATTGATATTAATGAAACTTCTTCTCTTGTTATGTCTATTATTACATTTTGTTTTTTGATAAATTTTACGTTCTCAAAAAAACTTGATGTGTTTATTATGGATGTAGTAACAATTTACTTAAGGTCACTTGACATTAATATTTATATAAAAATCTTTAAAAGATTTAGAATTATTAAAACATATAGATTAAAAAATTGTAATTTGTTCTCAATCAAACTACAATGGTTTTATGTAAATTAAAATAATTTAGATGCATGTAGTTCGACCACTTGAGCAAATATGTGATGAAAGAATGATTGCTTATGCATATTCACAAATAAATTAGAGTTATTTTAGCTATAAAGATAATGATAAAAAAAATACTTAAACTAAATACACTAGATCTTAATACAATTGAGATCTTATTATATCTAACATAATGTACTATATGAAGATAACTTTTCTTGTGAACTTATTAGCCAAACTAAATTTTACACCTACTTGCCAATATTGTAACAAAATTATTCATATTTTTCATTACCTTTAAGGAATGATAAATTTTTTGAACCAATGCAAAATTTGAGATTAACTAGTATGCAAATATTTGTTATATTTCATATCCTTTTCAAGCTCACTCACTAAAGAATATATTTTTACTTACAATAATAATACAACACTCTTATGGTGATTCAAAAGCAAACTTTCATTATTATCTTTTTTAATCACTTTCAAATTGTTGCACTATTTGAAGCAAGTAGAGAATAAATATAGTTGCAATTCGTTATCTATCATATCCAAAGTACATGCAACTAGTCTTCTATTGTAATCATTCCAACTCATTATATGAAGATAATATTGCTTATATTACTCAAGTTAAAGAAAGTATATTAAGAAAAATCAAACTAAACATATACCACTTAAATTATTTTATATTTATAAGTTTTAATAAAACCAAAAAATTGACATTAAATAAATATGTTCCTCTAATAATTGTGTTGATCTCTTCATAATAATTTTACTTTTATCAATTTTTAAGAAGTTATTGCATAGTATTGATATATGCTAGACTTTGCAAATTAATAAATTGATATTTGTTATCTTAAAAGGAAGAATTTTATTAAGGAGAATATATTTTATAACAAAAAAAATTATAAAAATTTTTCTAAACAAATGTGCGTTGTACTCTTTTTTTTTTTTATCATTCAACCAAATTTTATTCTACTAAATTTTTCTAGTAAAATTTTTAACGATGCAGTATTAAAAACATCTAATATATTCAAGAGCAATGGCATACAAGTGAGAGTATTATAAAAGTAAAAAACAATGGTTGCCACCATCCAATCCCATTATCACGGTCGTCTCTCAAATTATTTGTAAAATGTGAATGAGATTTCATATAAAATATCAATTATACCTTTGTAAAATATATATTACACTTTTTACTTTTTTAAATAAATAGTGTTGCATATTCATCTAAAATGAGAATAATAAATAATAGAAGTTTAAAAAAACTTATGAAATTCTCTGTAAAAAATTTTCTCTAAGAAAGTTATCTCTTCGCTATTTTTTTAAATTCTACGTATTTGAATTAATAATTTATTTCCAACATAAATATCATTACTAAATAAAAAATTATTATTATTATTTTCTTAGTCCTGTGAAGTAATTGGAGATGCCAAAGATTTCAAACCAATGGCATTATTAGCAAGGGGCCTCACTCTATATTGCATAATTTTAATTTCTTATTGTAAATTACAAGATTTTAGAAATAACAGAAATTATAAAGCTCAATTTCTGCTATCAACGGTAAATCCAAATCATACACACGTCAAGCCATTTGAAGAATAATAGTGAAACAAAATTTATAGAAAGGCCAAGGCACAATACGTGCTTAAATATGCTACACAAAATATAAAGGTTCTTATACAAGTTTTGCCAGAAATAACAGCAGTGACTGACTACTTCTAAACTAGTAACCTTTTAATAGTCTTGAGACAAAGAAAAGATACTAGAGCCCTATTCTACCCATAGTCCTGCCCCTATTTTCCACAGTTGCCTTGCCTGTACAGATTGCTTGTAATTTTTCTTCCTCCGGCTTATTTGGAAATTTTAAAAAATGACGGTTTTGACTTGGAACATTGGACATATTCTGCTTGCAAATAAGCAATCTTATTCTGGCTAAAAAACGAAGTACCCGCTGACCTAACATAAGCACAAGTAGTCTTCTTTTCTCTTCTCCTCCTTTGTACATTGTAGCAGCTAGAACAGCATATTACCTATGAGCGGATGTGTGCGGCATGGGATATGGCATCGAAGACACATTCATTGGTGCACCAGGAATGACTGCTCCTGGCACTGGAGCTCTGACACCATATGCCATGTGTCCTGGGGCAGGAAGATTAACAGGGGTGCCAACAGCTGAAACAAGGGGTCCTATCGGTTGGCCCATAGTTGGAACTCCATACATGCCGACACCTGGTGGCCCAGCTGAGTGTTGAGGTGGTGGTTTGCTAGACTTTCCAGAGGAACCTCCTGCCCCTGAACCATTAGTTTGACCGGTGATTGGTCCTTGCGGTGCTGAAATATCTCCATTGTTGACACTGGTAATATCATGAATGCTTGATCGCCTCCTATCTTTGTTCATTGAGTTCAAACGAATAAAGTATTTTTGTGCATGGCTTGCCACCTGCGTTGGTGTTCTTGTAACGACAAAGTTACGTGATATACTTCGCCAGTCACCTTTTCCGTATTTGTCCAAACCAAGAAGAAATAACCTGTTTGGATGAAAATGAATTAGAACCAACCCATAAAATCATTATTGATGAGAAATAACAAGGTAGCATTTAACAGAATATAGGACCGCCAAAATAAGGCAGATCATGTTGTAACCATATGTATAAACATCATCTATGCTACACATGCAATGAGTTTTAAGCATATCAAATTTGACATTCATGTTAAGTGACTACTTGACCCAACAGTTTAAGTAATTAGATAAGGGCAAAGCATTACTATTTAGGTTTGAATAGTTCTCACCCTGTGACCTCATAAAATAGCATCCTCAACATTTAAATAAAATAAAAATCCATGTCCATAAAATTAGCATGGGATCAAATGTAACATCTACACAGGATTATTACAAATGCCTTCCATCTCAAAAACAACTATCTAGTTGGGCCTTCCACCAAATAACTGGAGCTTTTAGTCATATATCCTAACACTAACCATGGATTTGCCATACGTACTAACAGCAAAGCCAAGAAATTTTCACCATTGCTAGCACCAATGTTCTGAGAATTCTAAAGAGTAAACAATACTAAAAAATCACAATGCATACAAAAGATGACCGGAGATGGAAAGAGCAAAGGAACAGTGGGCCTGGATGCCCCCCTGAACTTTGTAAAATTTTCAAACTATGAAATATTTTTCTCATAATTTACTAGTTAGTCCTAACACATTGTTTTTATGCCCTCTCTCAGAGAAAGTCACACCATATCTTCCCTTTTGAATCTCAAAATAAATCATTTGATTTAACTAGAACTAGGATAAACAAAATGTCGAAATTCGTATTTATCAACTCAATGACAAAATCTTAATTAAACCCATCTTTCTTCCTCTTTTAATTCTCTATAATTCTCAATATTTTTTTCCACTATTTCTTATGTCATCATGCAAATAACATTCTCCTAATTTAACTGAAGCAATAGATTGATAGTTTCTCTGGTGTTGACTGAAGTAGAAAGCCCATATTTTTCTCATTTCTACATTTTCACCTGTGAATATTTTCAAAAATCAATTATGGGAGATTAATTGATGAATGATAGTTTGATTGCACATACACAGAGACATAGTTAAAGGTACTTACAATGAACTACTCTACAATAAAACATTTATGTAAAATGAAATTGTATCAAATAAAGTGCTATAAATACATGTAAGCTTTTATATTTATTATTTTTAGTAAATTTTTGCCTCAGTAATTATTATAAACTGCCCCTATGGATGAGAAATTCTTGGCTCCATCCCTGACAAGGACAAAGAATCTTCTTGGACAATATAATGAATATATGCACTCTGCTTTTTCACATTTCTACATATATTTGTCAAAATATCTTACATTTCTAATGAAAATATCCCTCTTCTTACAAGATTACTTTTACCTTTCAAGAAACATACATAAAATTACTCTTGCTGCAAACCCTAAATGTTCAACAGTACAAAATTTCTGCAATACTCCTTATTTTATTGGCTGTGGTTTTCAAGGGATTTCCCTCATAACTACAAAACATAACTACCAAACTTGTTCAGCAAACATCTTCCCCAAAAAAAATCTTTTACTACAATCCAAGTTTTATGTATGCTTCCCTCAGCAAGTGGGAAGGCTAAATTGAATATATGGTACCTGGACAATGGAATTTTTGTGAGATTCCCCTACATAAAAATTATGCACGTTTCAAGACCTTTTTCCCTAAAGCACTTTACTTTTCGAGTATGGAACTAAAACTCAGATGAACAAAACCTAAATGGGCAACCAAACTGATATTTAGGAAACATACCACCACGAATGTCTATGGATAAGTCTAAGCAATCTGAAATTGGAGGGAAAAAAACACCTCTACAAAATACATTAAAAATCTCCCTGAGCTAAAATAATTCAACAAACAAGCATAATTTGAACGGCTAGATGACAACTAGCATAAAACTCTTAACAGTAACTGCCTGATGGCAAGGCAAAATATGCAAATTTAAGACCCAGAACACAAGGATGCTTCTAAAAGATTTAAAATCCATAACCTAATCACGATAAATTTACATCTTAAAGGCATGAATATCTTATGCTTCACAACATGATTTAAAAGAAAAAAAGAAATCTGCCACAGCTTAGAGAAAGCAACTAATTGATGTGGAACCACAAATAAAATGACAAAAATAAAAAAGCATTGAGATTTGATGCAACCTAAAATCCAGGTATATCGGTTTGGAATTAGCAAACTGCATACTGTTACATGAATGAATAAGAAAAGGAAAAACCATTTCCTTTTCGGGGGCAACAGACACAAGGACCCAATAAGTTAGTTCCAGGATGGGAGTATACATTTGAGCTGTTAGAAAAATGGGTTTTCCATACTAACTATTTCTTATTAATTAAAACCAGATTAACTGCATAACATATGCTAACATATCAATTAAACAATATTCTTTAACGAAATGCTAGTCCTTCGGAGTACTTTCAATGCATGGGCCAATGTTCTCTCCGCTACACCTTTAAGTCTTCAATATGGACTAGTATAAACCTTAACGAATATCTACAGGAATTTATCCTTTTGAGGTAGATCTTGTCTTAGCTTTGAACTACTTTCCAACTGTGATAATGCATCTATTATTTTTAAGGATAGAGTTACATAAAGGGAAAATGGCATGCTGATAAAAGAACTTTCCAAAGTTGAAACTAACAACACTTCTAAATGCCATAAGTGCAAAAGGTGGAAAGACAAAACTGCCATTAGCCATCTGTTGCATTCATCAGCCCTAAACACAGGTTCCAAGAAACTACATAAATAAGAATTCTACACATTTGACACCTTATTGTAACATGCTAACCAAACCATAAAAAAAAAGACGCCATAATAAATAATGTCATACCAAGCCACTAAGACTCAAGCATAAAAGTTAACACATTGTTCAAATTAGTAAGTTAAAGAATCATCATGAGTTCATTGTCCAATTAACTCTGTCAAATGACAACATGTAAGCATGTTACTTCCTAAAATATCTTCATTACTACTCAGCACTTGCTTAAAAAAATTTCTTCATAGCATGGAAACCAACATGACAAATACATGAAATCCTTGGGCACTTCACATCCATGCCAACCTAAACTGCCTACACAGGAAACAGTTGCCACAGAGAGGATATCTAATGGTTTTGAAATTATTCAATCACCCATCTTCTCAATCACTAATCTAGTAGTGAAACAACTTAAAACGTTAGGGGTATGCCCCAAAGGGTAATGCCCAACTGCCAGCCCAGAAACAAAGGCACTCACGCACTTCAAAATGAGAAGTCCAATGTTGATTTCGAAAAAATAACATTCAGAATAATTAACACATTATCTATAACCCTGTCTCCGCGTGACAATTTAATCTTCGCATTTGCCTGAAGACATTGAAATTTAGTTTGACAGAGTCCGTTACAAAAAGTATCCCTCATTAATTCATTGAATACAAGGAAAGATTCTGCTCAATCATCAAATTCTTATTGAGTAAATTTCATTCCAAGAAATTACAAAAGAGATCAGCATGCATCTCCAACTAGATTGGCCTCATAATCTAGAATACAAACAAGTTCAGGCTAAAACAAGCTTATATATAGGATCTAAATTTAATTGATCATAATTCTGCGAAAATGATGAATGATTTTCGCTGAGATTAAGGCTCCAGTGTACTTATTATTAAATCACACATGCACTCACAAGCATGTTGTCTTCTCCTTGGTATATAGAGTACCTCAAATAGAACATGTCTGTCCATATTTATTTTTGCTGATATGTCTGACGAGAATGGCTGCTTTTCCCCCAACTAAAAGAGCAAAGTTCTTCACTAAAATTGCAAGTATTAACTTTTCGTAAATAAAAGGGGCAAACTTTGCTACAGAAGAAAATGCAAATGAATACAGAGAAGCATAGGACAATCTGCTGTCCTATGGCACAAATAGATGAACCAGTGGTTATTCTTAAAAATTCATTCTTCTTGAATTTCAATTATCATGCTCGAAGCTCCATGTTCTTCGCCATCAGGATAAACTCGTAAGTCCAGAACTTAATCAACACATCCTAGGTTTATGACTTACATCACTCTGATGTTTATTTTAAGCTGGTATTCCTTATCAAATTCATAGTACCCCAAAAATGAGATCTCCCATTTCCAAAATCCCTGGTTAACACAAGCACAGGCGAATATTCATTGAAACTTGGCACAATATTTGCTGTAGTTATTTCTTCTTTAACTACAATGTGTCAATGATAATTATGAGAATAATACTCTTTGAAAATTTTAAATAACAAATTAACAACATATAACCTCTAAACCGAACCCAAACCAAAGTCTACTATTAACACACTAACATTGTCAACTATCAGGCTAAATGTGAAAGTCAATATTTTCATTTTTTTTTCTTTTCTTTCCCTTTCTCTTCCCCCTCTAAGCCCCCTTCATTTTTGTAAGAAATAAACCTCAACTGAAATAATTGGTAGATTATCCATGATAAACCAAATAGCATCTCTCACTTCTCCATGTGCATGGGGAATGGTGATTTTAATATGGGGACCAAAAAAAACAGGCTACGACAAAATCTCTTGCAAAAAAGGTTAAGTTCTAGCATAAGTTTTGCAAACAAAAACATAGGCAGCACACTTCAGCAACAGGAGCAATAAGATTTCTCTTCCACATATAACC
The DNA here is from genome assembly GCA_032402905.1 of Khaya senegalensis. Classification (NCBI taxonomy): domain Eukaryota; kingdom Viridiplantae; phylum Streptophyta; class Magnoliopsida; order Sapindales; family Meliaceae; genus Khaya; species Khaya senegalensis. The sequence continues at coordinate 4,430,388 of CP135537.1, forward strand.
ATTCAAAATAACTTCTGTTGTTTACTACTTCACATCATCTCATAATATACTGATAAAACAATAGGTTACCAACTGAGTACATCTTCATCATCTGCCAGTGATTTTATAGCAGCAACCCTTTGAATAAGGATGCAGCACAGAAAGGCAAGGGTTGCTATGACTTAATTAAAAATAGCCACCAGATATCACTTTTCCTGAAAAGGAAACTTCCAAAAGTTTTGTTTAAAGAAATAACCTGAAGATTATAAAATCTACAGCAATGACAGAGTAAGCTCTTCACTGTAAAATATGATTAAGGCTCAAATGCACACCAAAAATATAAAGAAGCAGAAACACATGCACAGCACTTAATTAACTGTACAGAAAGCATTTCTTCCATAATAAAAGCACTTTCAGGAACAATCTGCCAATTAATAAAGAGAAAGAAAATAAACAAGAACACAGAAATAAATTCACCTGTGCTCATCCTCTGTCCAAGCTATCCCCTTGCGTCGCTCCTGATCTGACCTTGAAGGCTTATTTCCATGGTTGGACTCACTGTTATAATGCCCATAGTGGCCACCCTTTTTGCCAGTTCCCTCATCACCAGCATGGGTCGTAGACCCATCAGAAGATGAATTATAGCTAGGCAGAGGAACACAGCCAGATTCAATGCGATTGATGTCATCCACGAGAACCTCATAGTGACTTTTAATCTCTTCTAGCAATTTCCCAGGTACATCAGCTGCAATTTTCTCCCATCGATCTGAAGCATCCTCAGGATAAGTTGCCAAGGCATTCTCGAATGCCTTATCCTGCTCTTTAGTCCAAACAGAGCTACTTCCCACTTCATCCACGGTCATCTAGCTTGTTTGAATCCACTAACCAGAATACCACCCACTAGACAAACAGAAAATCAACCCACCACCAAACTGCTCTAAAATCTAGGCCAACCTAAAACCCATCAAAAAGAAAGCCATGGATTCTCTAGAATAGCAGAGGTCTTGAAAAACGGATCCAAGTTATTTTAGCAGCTGATATCACTAAAAACTGGTTTGATATTAGACTAAAAAAGAAATTGTAGAAAGCAGCAGCGTCAGAGTATGGAGGTAAGGAAGAAGAGAAATAAACAGGCCCCAGAAAAAGCCAAGGAAGCTGAACCAGAGATTACCTCCAATAAAAAGCACAAAAAGCCAGAGGAGTATGTGAAGAATTCAATGGTGATTTGTTCCACAATTCAAAAATTGGACTCTTGTAAATTGCTGACCTATTGATGAATGGAAAGGCAACAAAGTTTAGTTAGACCATGAGAAATATCTGAAAACCATAAAATCGAAGATGCAGTAAATGGCAGCTTAAACAATTAAAAGAAATAATAAATAAGGGTAACAGTGAATACTACAATGTAGTAATTAGGGTTTCGGATAGTGAGAGGTATGAAAAATACAACGGAGAAACCAAACAAAGAAGAAAAACCTAGAAGTCGATAATGGAATGAAAGAGTACTCGAATTTTCATTCCCAATTCTAACAGAAACCCAGTTAACCAAAAGCTCTCCTTGATAACAACAGTTTTAACAGCTCAGGCCCACAGAAACATATCCCGTTATAACCCTCAGTACTTCCAAAATTATATTTTACAGCATAGTCTCTAGTACCCCTGATTCTTGTTTTCTTCTGCCAATTTACCAGACAGTACAATGGACATTAATTATACATATACAAACCTCAATTACTGAGAGCCAAACTCAAAATACCAATCTAAAATTCATTAACTTGGAGCAGAGCTAATGTAACCAGCTATCGTGAACTCACATAAAACGGAAATTTAATCAAATTTTCAGACATTAATAAAAAATTTAAAAACAGGGAATTCTAACAAGAGGAAATATGTTGTTGAAGTTTCAAATTTTGTGAGGCCATCAATTCCCTAAAAGCAAAAGATTGTTAATATTCAAAACTGTGGGTTTAATACCTTCATCTAAGATTTTGGATCCTTACCATATTTGGAAAAACTCATTTCAAAGAGGTAGTTATGCATTGTATGGTCAGTCTACAATAATTCAAACAGTGAAACCCACCATCTGAAACCTGGTTTTCAACCACAGATTAAAAATACCCACATATGATGTTTGTTTCCGCTAAGTTAAACCATCCACGCAGCAATTTCTCGATTTTGCACGCCTGATTAAGGAACAACCCACCTCAGATTACTTCTCTCACTCCAATATTCAACCTTCTAAAGAGAGATTAGGCTAACTGTTAAAATTGCCACGAAATGAAGACCACCAACAACTAATAGTACAAACACTATCAAGATTCTGACACCTAACCAACACTGAAAAAACTTCTCTTCCAAAACTAGAGTGATTAAAGCATTCAAGCAGCAAGGTGAGAAGAAATCAAACCTTCACCATGAAAAATCCTATTCCACCATCTCCTCCTTGTACCTCTGTAAATTTCTAATCAAAGTGTTTAGTTTAGTTTAGTTTAGTTTAGTTTGAATAAACAAAACAATCCATCACTGCATGTGATTTACTGAAAGTTTGTATTTTTAAAAACAACACACAGGTAAAATTAGACCTAATAAAAACAAAAAAAAAATTGGGAGTATCTAGAAAAAAGATAAATCAAAAAAAGAAATCCCGAAAGAAAACAAAATTTTGGGTTTCAATAATGGACTTGAAGAGTTCCCAATTTACAAGGGTAGATACAGAAATTATGTTTGATGGTGATGGGTTATCCTGAAATATCACAAAGGAGGTTACGAAGGGGTCGTAGTGGTCCCATCTCCCAACAACTACTTGCTACAAATAGAGACAGCTGGGATTGAAAAAGCCTCCCTACTTCAGCCAACAAGTTGCTCACTCATACCCTGGAATCTGCAATGCCCATTAAATATCTGACAAAGATAATCACGTTTAGTGTCAGAAATGAAGGAAAAAGAGAGCACCTTTTTTTTTTCTCATTTTCAAAGAGGGAGAAAGAAACCGAAAATCGGTTTTCTTCACTCTCTCTTTCTGACCCAAGCAAACAAACAAAAACAGTTGTAATTATCAGCAGATATGAGATAACCATCATCGGTTGCAGAAAATAAAATATTCATAAAGATATGCAAACAATACCCAAGAGTGGGTTGTACCTTTTTTTTAACTTCTAAGAATGAACAAGCAGCTAGATGAAGCAAAGCTTCTATCTTTCCATTTTTCACTGAACAAAAGAAAATAAGTCAAAGCAATTTTTAAGTAACCTTATTTTAAAAGTTATCTACCTAAATAATTAATTTTAAAACGATTTTACTAATATAATTAATTTCACTTTTTTAAATTGATGTAAGTGATAAAAGACACTTGCATGTTTTAATTTTTTTTAAAAATATTAAACTATATATATATAATAACAAATTTTAAATTTTATAAATTAAAAAAACTAATATATAATTTCTCAATTATCTATTATTAATTATATCAAAAAAAATAAACATATTAAAATAATTTTATGTAAAATGTACTATAGTGGCGCAAGTGGCTAAGTCACTTGAGGGCTACAGCAGTGGGTGACTTTTGCAACTTACAAGCTACAATATTATTTTAAATTAAAAATAATTAAAAAATATATTTAAAATAATAAATTTAAAAATTTATGAATTAAAAATTTTTAATTTTTTAATTAAGTATGATTAATTGTGTTAAAAAAATATTAAATAAAATAATTTTATTTAAAATCAATTGTGTGCTATAATAGTGCAAGTG
>CP135537.1:4458856-4493076 GCA_032402905.1 Khaya senegalensis
TACTTTTAAATAAAATACAACATATTATTTTCTCCTAAAAAATTACATTAGAACATAACTTCTCTTTTCTTCTCTATATCTAATAATCTTATTTTTAACAATAGTTAATTGTTCGTTGCCCCTCTCAAGTTTCTTGTAACTTTGATTGTTCTCTTTCAAATTCCCTCTTAACTTTGATTGTTCTCTCTCAAGTTTGCTATAATTTTTATTTTTCAATTTGTGTTATATCATCCTATGTTTACTTAGATTTTCATTTGTTCATTTATACTATTACATGAACATGGTACTGTTAAAGATTTTATATCATTTTTTTAAATTAAACGTTTTACTTTTATTTTAGTATTTGATAATGTTATACCTTTTAAATTATTTTATTTAATTAATGTATTCTAAATTATTTAAAACTTATAAATAATGATGAGGCAGCACTAGTTAGTAACGTATACCATAATAAATTTAGGACTCATATGATAGTACTTACTGTATTGTACTATTTTAAATAAATTGAATTGTAATGAGCTAGATTAGATAAAAGCATATATAGTAAAATTTCTCTATGGTCATAATGTTGGAATTAAATTATTTTTATTACTATAAGGATATTATAACTTAATAAAGGTGTAGTTATAAAATTATTATTTTGACTTTATTATCCTTAATGCAAATGACATTAAGATTATTAGGTTAGTTTTCACCTCATTTATAAAAGTTTTTATTTTTGATTCCTACTTTTAAAATTCAATTCAACCATGTGATGTAGGCATTATGAGCAATTTTAAAAGTTATCATCATCAACATTTTAATTACCTGGTTTTAAAATAAATATAAGATTGTTTTTAGAAACTTGCAAATATAAATATTTTTGAGAAAATTTTAAATGTAGTTTCTACGTAGGTAATTGATGTTATCCCATAAACAATTGATAATTATTTTAAGTATTACAAAATTAAAATTCTAATACCGAGTTACAAATGAAATAAAAGAGAAGAATTAAAAAGTCATTTCAAAATTGAATGATCAAATTTAATAATTTCACTATACTAATCAAATGAATATTAACATTTTTCTCAATTATTCAAATAAGTAATAAGTAATGAATACTTTAATTAAAGAGAACTTATTGTTCAATTAGACAAGACAAAGAGGGAGATAATCCTAAGGTTAATAGTACAAAATACAAAAAAAAAATTGTACTAAAAAATTCTAAACATTCTTGAGAAATTAAAAATATTTTGATTGCAACAAGAAAGTGTCTATACTGATGAGTTTTTATGTACTTGTAAATTAAAAAATGTGATAATAACTCTAAAAGTAAATTATTATAAAAAATAATTTTAGAAAAATATTATCCTTTCTTTAATATAATATAACATAAATTTTTTATAATATATAGATAATTTTTACTATATAAAGATAAGTTCTTTAAGATGAAATATAAAAAATTTATAACTTATTTTATTCTTATTTATAATTAGCCTAAATTGAGATCAAAATTTTTTATAATTACATAAAAATTATTTGTATATAGAATATCACTAAAGAGGATTTGTTTAGTGCAATATCGTATTAGCCTATTTATAACTTAAATTATATTTGGTGCGGCAACATATTAGACTATGTTAATATTTAAAATTTTGAAATTATGTTAATATTTAATATATAATAAATAGAAATAAAGTATTTATATATGTATATGTTCAAAAAATATTAAATACATATACATCACTACATCTGAAAATACTAGTATTCAATGTATCAAATAACACGCCATATTGTTTCTTCAATTTTCTCGTATTGAAGTCAATGGGTGGGAAAGCTTTTAATCAAAATGTGATAGCATTTATGTCAATGCCTTTTTCACTTGTGAAAAATGTGCCAGCTGTGAAAATATGATTATCAATATATCCATCTTCGGCAACTATCTTATCTAGTATATTCAAAAATATTTCTTTTTCATTTTTTGTCCATGTTCTCATACATTCTTTTCTCTTACCTAATAGAGTAAGAATGAGTTAGACTATTAAAATAATATTATAATTATAAAATTATTTTAAAAAATTAATAATATATATTAATAATATATTTATTAAAAGACTACAACAAATTGCCATAAAAATATAATTCAATTCAACAATTCAAACCAAAACATTTAGGGACAATGAACATACATAAAATTATAGTTTACTTGCAAGAAGTGTTAACCCAATTGATTTACTCAAGCATCATAAAGTATCCTAGAGCCATAAGCGCATTCCTGCCATCTAAGCATTATGATAATAAATTTTGTATCTCGTAGACATATAACTAAAATATTTATAATAACCTCTCTTACTCTTGTTTGAAATCTTAACTTATTTTATTTTGTCACACATATTTTAATACAAGTTTTATTTAATACTCCTAAACAATTTTATATTTTAAACAAAAAAAAAATTAAAGATAATCATTATTAAATTTAAAATTATTAAAAATTATGCTTAAATAAAATTTACAGTAAAATATATTTTGAAATATTTTATTTTTCAATATATATAATTTTTTAATATAAATTTTAACACCCTAAGTAGGTAATTTTGTAACCGTACTACTCCATGTAACACTGAGTTAAAATTCCTACTAATAAGATCTCAAAATCGAATAAATCTATTATTAATTATGCGATTTTTGACAAAATAGATGAGAATGTGTAAAAATATACAAACTTAATCTTCAATAGTGACTAACCATATGCTTTGACGCTCCCATTTATTCAAAGTAATTAGCATAATAGATCAAATGCTTCTGTATCTATTCTCAGTTGATTGATGCATAATATGTTATTATTATCTATTATGATATTTAAGTAATGGAAGCGAATTTTATGGTTAAGGAATGTGCAACTACAAATTATTATTTTTTTAATTCTGTTTTATAATAAACTCCAATAAGCATAAAAACATCATCATTGATAAGAACATAAATTGCAATGGCCAGAAGATTTTATATATGTATATAAGATAATATTTTTCTTTCTTTCTTGTCTAAGAGTAAATACACGAAACATTAACTACAAAGAAGAAAATAGCTAAGTCATGTTCATGGTAAGAAAAGAACAAAAATCCTAAAAACAAAACTTTAGTGCTTCCTATGTTAGTCACAAAACCAAAATTTAATTTGGCTTAATTACTTTTCATAACTAATAAAACAAACAAACAGAAGCTAATCTTTTAATTATTTTTTCTTAATCATTTAATCTCCAAGCAAAAGCATAGAGAAAATTAATTAAATTACAAAAGAGTGCAATGATTTGGTATGCCATAAAGCAGCTGAATAATCTACAAAACGCAATAGATTACACTGTAGTACCAGTAAGTAGCAGAAATAATAAAATTGCATCCAAGCCCATAAAAAAAAATAAACATTATATAAAGAAAATAAGAAAATTTGTATTGAAAACAGCAAAATTGTTGTTTGCTGAAAATAATAATAAACATTTTTTTGTGATAAGAACAACCCATATTTCTCATTATGAAACGTTGTTGTTTCATGGTTCTTTTTTCACCAGAAAAATGCCCAAAAACAACAGCATAATTATTGCAATTGCATGGTTATTTTTCAGCAGAAAAATGCCCCAAAACAGTAGCAATTATATTGCTGTTTGCAGCCAAATTTCTAGCAGAAAAGTGCCCAGAAACAACATATTTGCTCGTGTTTCTGGCCATTTTTCTATCCCTGTTTCTTACCAACCAAAAACAACATTAATTTACATGTTGACTCTGCTACACAATTATCTTAATCAACAACCAACAAACAATAATAATAAATAAAGATTAAATAGATAGACAAAGATTTGATATTTATATGTCTATGATACGTGCCACCATCCATGGAGCTTTGTTACTGCACCAGCTTGAAGTGGGAACGTGTCCATATAGTTTTGTTACTACACTAACTTGAAGTGGGAATGTTGAAGGAGTTGTTTACTTGTTCCAGTTAATAAACCCTTGAAGTGCTGATTTTTAATTTTAGTGGGATAGTTGGTTTTCCTAATTCGAAGCATTAGTTGTTGTTCTTTCCATTGTTGTAAGGCTATTTTAAATAGTCACAAGTATCGTCAATAAACGTAGGCAGTTTTAACCCCCAAATATTTTCTCTCATTCTCTTCTTCTTCTCTATCAAATTCCTAGATTTCAGTGGATAAATACCCAATTCCAGTGATTGATGAGCTTCTAGATAAGCTCCATGGAGCCAAATTCTTCTCCAAATTGGATTTACGGGATGGCTATCATCAGATAAGAGTCGTAGAGGAAGACATTCCGAAAACAGCTTTTGGAACACACGAGGGGCATTACGAGTTCATTGTGATGCCGTTTGGCCTCACCAATGCACCGACAACCTTCCAAAGTCTCGTGAATGACCTCTTTGGAAGTTTGTTTTGGTCTTCTTGGATAATATTCTAGTGTACTCACAATCTTGAAAAGATCTCCTCTCACATTTGCGAACGATTTTAACAATCTTATCAACTAATAGTTTGTTTGCTAAAGAATCAAAATGCATGTTTAGAGTTCTGCAAGTCGATTACTTGGGCCACGTTATTTCAGAGCAAGAAGTGGCAGTTTACCCAACCAAAATACAAGCAGTCCTTGAGTGGCCTACATCGACTACAACAAAAGGAGTATGTGGATTTCTCGGTATGCCTTCCAGATTTCTCTCAACGATTTATGATTGAATGTGATACAAGTGAAATTAGAATAGGTGCAATCCTTTCACGAAACAATCGGCCAATAGCTTACTTCAGTGAGGCTTTAAACAAATCGACTTTAGCATTATCCACATATGACAAAGAAATGTTTGTCTATCGTCCAATCAATCCGAAAATGGCGTCCTTTTTTGCCCGAGAAATCATTTGCAGTCCGTACCGATCAAAAGAGTCTCTAATACTTACACGAGTAATGGATCACTACCCAGCGCAAGCTCAATGGCTTCCAAAAATACTTGGTTATGATTACGAAATTGAATAAAAAAGAGGAACCGAAACTCAATGTGCAGATTCTTTATCACGTGTTGTTGAATTTCAATTTTTATTCATTTTGGTGCCACATGTAGATTGGCGGATTATGATAATATAGCTGTGCAGAATGAAGCTGGATTGCTGAGCTGGAATACTGCTGAGCTGCTGGAAGCTGGACTGCTGTGCAGAATGAAGCTGGAAGCTGCGAAGCTGGATTGCTGAGCTGGAATACTGCTAAGCTGTAGCAAGTAAACGAAATTCTGTTTTCGGTTAACAAGATGCTGTGAGTCTAGTAGTTAGTTAACAATTAGTCAGCTGATAGTATCCAGAAAGTTCTTAAGCCTATATATATGTTAATTGTAGTTAATTTTTGAAAACAGTTAGAGAGAGAAAATAAAACTCTGAAAAAATTTCTTTGGTGGTCTCTGTTTTTTTCTTTCCGAAATTTTCCTTCCGAAATTTTCCTATCAACCAAACAACTCCAGTTGAATTCTTTACATGGTATCAGAGCTAAAATGGCCAATGCCAACCTTTCAATTTCAACATCAAATACAAATATAAACTTTTCATTCGTTGTACCAATTAAACTGGAGGACACAAATTTCTTAGTCTGGAAATCACAGATTTTAGCTTCGATCAGAGGAAATAGCTTGGAGCATTTCATCACCGATGAATTCATTGTCCTCCACATTTTAGATCTGGAATTTCTAAAGGATCAATGACTGAAAATCAAGACTATACATTGTGGAAGAGACAGGATCAGATGCTCCTTGACTGGTTGTTATCGTCTATGAGTGAGTCTGTCATTGGACTTGTAATTGATTGCAAAACTTCTTTTGAATTATAGAATGCAATTAACAAACAATTTGGCTCTCAAACTAAAGTAAAGATTCTTCAGCTGCGTTGCCAGATGCAATCGACTAAGAAGGAAGGTCTTACCATGGCCGATTATTTCTTTAAAATGAAAAAATTATCTGATCTTATGTCTGCAGCTAGATCTCCTCTTAATAAAGATGATTTTCTGTTTTACCTCTTTGGTGGTCTGGATTCGGAGTATGATCCAGTTGCTGTTAATGTGACAAGCAGAGGTGATGATCTAAGCTTGCATGATGTGTATTATATGCTGTTAACTCATGAATGCAGAATTCAACAATTGAACTCCAATGTGTCTATGGCTACGAAAGGGAATTTTGCAGCAAACTACTCACAAGCCAAAAATTTTCAAAAGAAAACCTTCAATCAGCAAAATTATAATTTAGGCAACAATTATGGCAATGGAAAAGGAAGTCAGTTTAATGCTAGTAGAAATGTTCAAAGTAGTAGATTTTGATCCAATGGAAGAGGCAATTCTAAGCTTATTTGTCAGATCTGTAATAAGTCTGGACACACTGCTAATATTTGCTTTCACAGGTTTAATAAAGATTTTGTAGCACAATCAAGCTTACCTCAGCAATATAATCCCAATCAAGTTGCCAATTGGAACAATAATTCTGTCAACAAAGAAGCCTATTATGGCTCGGCTCAAGAAAAAAGTGCAACTAATGATGGATGGTACTTAGATAGTGGGGCTACTCATGATCTGACTAATAGCATGCAGAATCCCTCTTTACAAGATAATTTTCATGGCCTAGACAAATTAATTGTTGGAAATGGAGAAGGTTTGGACATCACACATATAGGTTCAGCTGTTATACATTCAAAGGATATTGAGAACTCTTCAATTGTTCTAAGAAATATCTTGGTTGTTCCTAGAATTACCAAGAACTTGATAAGTATCTCTAAATTAACTGCTGATAATAATGTTGTCGTTGAATTTTGTGGCAATCTGTGCTTTATCAAGGACAAGAGCATGAGGAAAGTGCTGGTGAAGGGGGTAGCTTTGAAGGGACTGTATAAGCTACTTATCAAGACAAGATCTCATGCTCCTAACCTGCATTCTTCTCCTGTTTTGAAGTTCTTCCAGCTTGGTCTAGTGTCTATGATCTCGATGCTTGATTCTACTTCTCATAAAACATATTACAATAAATGTTGTTTTAGTTCTTGTTTCTGTTTGAATAAATCCTTAGATGCAAATATGAATGTGTTTCTAGATGTGTGTTTGTGTGCTCTAAATCAAAGTCTGTAAATGTCTTGCATCAAAGGTTTGGTCATCCCAACTCAAAAGCTCTTAAACTCATTCTCAAACATTGTAAGACAGATTGTGATATAAATAAGACATCTTTTCCAGATTTTTGTGATTCCTGTTAATATGGCAAAAGTCATAGATTACACTTTGGCAAGTCTTCTATTAAAACTTCTCAACCTCTAGAATTGCTTCATCTGGATATCTAGGGTTCTTCTGCTACAATTTCTAAGTTGGGATATAAATAATATCTTGGCATTGTTGATGACTTCAGTAGATACACTTGGATATTTCTCTTAAAGCTCAAGTCTGACACTTTCGTAACATTTTAACATTTTAAGCTTCTTGTGGAAAAGCAGTTTAATTTGCCTATTAAAGCTGTTCATTCTGATTCTGGAGGGGAGTTTCTGGCTTTTACTAAGTTTCTGCAGTCAAATGGAATTCAGCAATTGCTTACTTGTCCTCACTCTCATCATCAAAATGGTGTGATTGAAAGAAAGCACATAACCATATCAGACCTGGGTTTAACCTTGCTTGCTCAGGCTTTTATGCCTTTGTGTTTCTGGTGGGAGACTTTTCATACTGCAGTTTATCTAATTAATCGGATTCCTTCACCTATTCTTGGTGACATTTCACCCTTTGAGAAGTTATTTCTTCATCCACCAGACTATTCTATGCTAAGGGTTTTTGGTTGTGCCTGTTTTCCATATCTTAGACCTTATCATGCACACAAATTAAGTTTTCATTCAGAAAAGTATATCTTTATTGGCTATAGCTCCTTGCATAAATGATATAAATGCCTTCATCCTTCAGGCAGAATATATATTGCCATTCATGTAACCTTTGATGAATCTTCTTTTTTGTATCCAAATCTGCATTCTTCTAGTTGTTTAAATTCATCTACAACACATGGTTTCTCTTCTGCAATTCCTATTATTCTACAACAACAAAATCAGTCTTCTTCAGCTATCTCTAATATGGTTAACTCATCCTTTACAAGTATGAATAATGGCTCTCAGAATCAGGTTTCTATTGCTTCTCCACAGATACCTGCTTCCTGTCCAAGTATTACTAATATAGGTGCCCAGAACTTTCATCCTATGATTACTAGATCAAAAAGAGATATCTTCAAATGAAAGGCTTTAATAACAAGTACTTCAGATGATCCAACCCCTGCCAAACAAGCACTTGCAATTCCAGTTTGGAAAGAAGCTATGCAAGAAGAGTTTGATGCATTGCAAAGAAATAACACTTGGGACCTGGTACCATTTTCTTCTGTCTATAAAATTATTGGTAGTAAGTGGGTATTTCATACAAAATTTCACTCGGATGGATCCATTTCCAAGCATAAGGCTCGATTAGTTGCTAAAGGGTTTCACCAAATTCCAGGTATTAATTTTTTTGACACATATAGTCTAGTGATCAAGCCTTCAACTGTCTGAATCATTGTTAGTCTGGCTGTCATGAAAGGCTGAAAAATTCGACAAATAAACATTAATAATGCTTTCCTAAATGGCAAGCTTTCTGAAGCTATTTATATCCATCAACCTGAAGGCTTTGTTGATGATCATTTTTCCACTCATGTATGCCGACTTAATAAAGCTTTATATGGCTTAAAACATGCTCCTAAAGCCTGGTATGATCAGCTTATAATCACTCTACGACAATGGGGTTTCAAAAACTCAAAGGCTGACACTTCTCTTTTTATTCAACATTCATCCTCTTCTATACTTATCATACTTGTCTATGTGGATAATATCTTGATAACAGGTTCTAGTTCATCTCTAACTGAGGCTTTTATTCAACAATTGGAGCAACAATTTGCACTTAAAGATCTCGGGCAACTTAGTTACTTCCTCGGTATTGAGGTCATCTCTAGTGATACTGGTTTGTATCTTTCACAAACCAAATACATTAAAGAGCTTATTTCAAGAGCTTATATGGAAAATTGCAAAGGCTATCCCACTCCTATGACTACTGATGTTAAACTGTCTAAAAATGATAGTAAAGCTTTCCAAGATGTCTTATTTTTCAAAAGCGTTATCGGTGGTCTTCAATATGTAATGTTGACAAGACCTAAAATTGCCTTTTCTGTTAATAAACTTAGCCAATTTCTGGCTGCTCTAACCATTAGACATTGGCAGGCTTGCAAGCAATTACTTCGTTATCTACAACAAACTTCGTCATTAGGCTTGCAATTCACCCCTGGAGGTAATGCTAATCTAGTTGCTTTTTCGAATGCCAACTGGGCCTGTGATGTTGATGATAGGAAGTCAGTAAGAGGTTATGCAGTCTATTTTGGAGGCAATCTGATATCTTGATCTTCCAAAAAGCAACAGGTGGTCTCAAGATCTAGCACAGAGTCCGAATACAGATCCTTAGGTTCAACATGTTCCGAGATCACTTGGTTGTTATCACTGCTTCATGAACTTCATGTTCTACCATCTGCTGTGCCACTTATATGGTGTGATAATCAAAGTGCTGTTGCTTTGGCTCAAAATCCTGTTTTTTACGCTAGAACTAAGCACATTGAATTGGATGTTCATTATATTCGTGATAAGGTTCTTAGCAAGGACATTGAGATTCGTTTTGTCTCTAGTACTGACCAGATTGCTGATATTTTCACTAAACCTTTACCATTTCATTCCTTTGTTCTGTTTCGGAACAAGCTGCACATTCTTACTCGACCTGCAGCTTAAGAGGGGATGATAATATAACTGTGCAAAATGAAGCTGGAAGCTGCGAAGCTGGATTGCTGAGCTGCTGGAAGCTGGACTGCTGTGCAGAATGAAGCTGGAAGCTATGAAACTGGATTGCTAAGCTGGAATACTGCTGAGCTGCAGTAAGTTAACGAAATTCTGTTTTCGGTTAACAAGTGATGCTGTGAGTCTAGTAGTTAGTTAACAATTAGTTAGCTGATAGTATCCAGAAAGTTCTTAAGCCTGTATATATGTTAATTGTAGTTAGTTTTTGAAAACAGTTAGAGAGAGAAAATAAAACTCTGAAAAAATTTCTTTCGTGGTCTCCGTTTTTTTCTTTCCGAAATTTTCCTTCCGAAATTTTCCTATCAATCAAACAACTCCAGTTGAATTCTTTACAGATTATACTAAAAAAAGAAGTCACACAGGATCCCTTGCCTAAGGATTTGATCAAAACACAATCACACCACCGATTGATCAAACGGGATGGAGTGTGGTTGAAAAATGAGTCTACTTAAGCCCCGCCTCAACTTTGATTCAAAAGGTAATTGTAGAATGTCACTCATCACCTACTGGTAGGCATTTTAGGTTTCATAAAACTCACTTTCGCGTTAAGCACAATTTCTTCTGGTCTAATATATGCTGGCCTGTGAAAGAGTTTTTGCAGCAATGTGATATCTTTCAACAATAAAAAACTGATTGTATGAAGCCTGCTGGGTTACTTCAACCACTGCCAGTTCCTGCTCGAATGTGGATCAATATTTCGATGGATTTTATCAAAGGATTACCACCATCTAATGGACATACTGTTATCATGGTAATCATCGATCGATGAACGAAGTATACCCACTTTGTAGTCTTAAAGTGCCCGTTTGCTTCAATCACCGTCGCCAAGGCATTTGTTGCTAATGTGGATCGTCTCCATGGCATTCCAACATCGATTGTTAGTGATCGAGACAAGGTGTTTATCAGCTCTTTTTGGCGTCCGCTATTTCAATTCTAGGGATCCAAGCTTTGCATGAGTTCAAATTACCACCCTCAATTCGACGTCCAAATTGAGGTAGTAAATAGCACCTTGGAGCAAAATTTAAGGTGTTTTGCAGGTGACTACCGTGAAAATGGCTTGAATGGATTCCTTGGGCTGAGTTTCGCTATAACACATCAATTCATTCATCCACCAAAATGACAACTTTCGAGGCTGTTTACTGAATTCCACCTTCAAGCTTACTGGCTTATGTTCCAAGCACTTCCCCCGTCCAAGCCGTAAGTGATGTTATTTTGCGTGAGTTACGTCACAATCTTTCGCTTGCTCAAAATCGAATGAAATGCCAGGTAGATCAAAACCGACGCGAGGTTACTTTCGTTGTTGGAGATTATACGTATTTTAAAGCTTCACCCATATCGACAGACTACTGTGGCTTTTCAAGGTTCAGTGAAGCTTGCTCCCCGTTTTTTCGGCCCATATCAAATTATTGAGAAGGTGGCATATAGATTGGCTCTTCCTTCCGGTCCTCAAATTCGCAACGTGTTCCATGTTAGTTTATTACAAAAGCATTTGGGACCAGTCACTCCGACCTCTCTTGAATCTTTTGCTACTTAAAAGCATACAAAATATCTATACGTATGCTGTACATATAATTTCTCAATTATCTATTTAATAAAATGGATTAAAAGAAAATCTCAATACAATATATTTTAATAATAATTTAAGTTCGTTTGATTAATTATATTAATTTTTTTTATTTATAAGTTTTATTTTCTCACCCTTCAAACATAAAAATCGGTCGAATATATGAACCTAGCAACCAAGAGAAACAAAGGGATGAACACCATTATGCAAACAAAATATCATACAAACAGTCAAATTAAAGAAATACAACAATGAATCTGGATTCAACAGAGAAAAGACGAGGAAACGAGATATTTAATTCCCAAACAAAGTAAAATATTTTGAATCAAAATACATAAGCAAAAGTGAGAGAGAAGATTTTCATTTACCTACAATTGCGACTGTAAATTTTGAATCTTCATTTGCTTCAAGCTAATGCTCTTCTACGACTCTGCTTTTAGCAAATTATTCTCTGCTTTACTTGCATCTTTTATTCTCTTTAATTGAATCTTCAAGAAGTGAGACAAAGGAAGTACTACAGAAAAGGAGCAAGATTTGAGACAAAAGATGTGCGAGTTTATTGTTGGTAGAAACTGGGAAAGACACGAAGAGGAAGAAGAATTGAAATGAAACTTAACAATCTGTCACAATCTATTTAGTCCAGAGGAAACGAGCCTTCTACCCAGTAGTCTCTTTTCCAATGTCTGGACTGACTACACTAATTTTACATTTACTGCAATCTAATCACTTCTTTACTTTTTATCAAATGATACAACAATTATTTTAGACCGACCCCCTCCATTTATACAGGCCAGTAGTCTGATGAATGGAACCAAATAAGTTCTTAAGGTCTAACTAATTTCAAAGTCAAAAAGTGTATAACCCAAATTCAACTAAATTTGTTTCGTTTGAATTGGTCAATAATTTTGGCTGGATTAGGTTAGGTTGGAAAATAGAAGCCATATATTTTTGGGTTGGTTTTAGTTAATCCTAACCCGACCCAAACCAAATTAGCACCCATACCAAATCATGAGGAGAACCAAATTTAAAAAGTTGAGAACAGGAAAGATAAAAATAAAATAGAACATAAAAAATACATATATCAAGTTGGCATAATAGTAAAAAATTAATAAAATCTATAGTAATAAAGGGTCCGAGAGAAAAATAATCTATCTAAAGAAACTTAAATATATTAGTGTTTTTCATTCTTCTAATTAAGAAATAAAAATTCATTTAAATTTAATTAATTAATTTTTTATTTTTGAATTTAAATCTAATAAAATTTAAAAAAAAAAAAGTTATGTTTTTTAATTTAGTGTAAATCAAACTTGATTAAATCGGATCAAATAAAATCAAACTAATAAATATTAATTCGTTTTGATTCAATTGATTTTTTAAAATTATTATTTTGATTTAATTTAAACTAAATTAAATTAATAATTTGGTGTAGATCAAACCTGCCCACCCACCCGTCGGGCCAAGTCCCTCCCGCACCGGAGCTTTTGCATGCCATTATCAATTTTAAATAGTCATTCCACATTATAATAATGATTCTGTGGGGTGGGGGGTGGCTTCGTGGCATGCTTTACTACTGCAACTCCTTAAGAATGAGTTTTCCTTTCCTTGTCTCTTACTTTTGTCAGACATATTATTTCTTGTTCACATGAACATTCAAATAAACAAATGATTCATTCAATCAATCAATTAGATGACGTGTTGTTTTTACTGGTCTCGCGCGCACTTACTCTTTTATCATGACATCCACTTTTTTTACTTTGGGGGATAATTTCTTTGTTTTTATAAAACGATCAAGCAAAAAGTTTTATTTTAAGAAAACAAACAAAAAAAAGAAGAAGAGGGTATTTAAGAAAAACATTTATATAAATTTAATTTCCATTAAACATCACTTATACTACCAACACTAAAATTTACTACAAATAGCATCTTTTAATATTATTTACAATTTTATTAAAATAAATTAAATTAAATATTTAACTCTTTTATTTTATATACTTAATAATTATGTTATGCTATAATAAAAAATCAACAAATTATTTTATAATCCCAAATGTTACCACTTCTCCTCGCCCTCACCAACCATTACCAAGTTGTCAACAAAAAAAAAAAAACACTAGTTCTATCTACAAAAAGTAAACGGTTCGGATCCATGCAGTCCGAACTGGAGCTTACAAAGGATCCCGCACGGATCTACTATTTGCCGCTTCCCTTAAAACGCCGTCAGTTTCCTTGCTTTGATCGTCGGTCCAAGTTGTCAGCTATCCGTCTCCGCGACTGCCCAGATCTCATCAACACAAAGATATTGTTATCCGAGTGAATTTTGAGATGGGTAAAGCTTCGATAATCATTTACATCACGATAGCATTGCTCCTTCTATTACTTCTTTCACAATCCCCTAAGACACCCCACAACCACCGCCACCGGAGGCTGAGACTTCGTTCGTCCTTCAGTTTCAACCGGACGCGTCATGATCCAGCGCCCTTCGATCCACTCGTGGCCGACATTGAGCGGCGTCGCGAGGACAGACAATGGGAGAAGCAGTACATAGAACACGCCCACCCTGAGTTGGTCAGCCACGATGCTGCCCCTGGAGAAGAGTCCCAGCCTGAGTGGGAAGATTTTATGAATGCAGAAGATTATTTGAACGATGAACAGAAGTTCAATGTTACTGATAGGTAGATTTTATTTGGAAATTCATTTATTGATGTCCTTGTTGAGACGGCAACCACATTAATTTTGGTTTACGTTTATGCTAAATGCTTTTATACCTGCATTTAGTTAAGTAAATATTTTTGTTGAACCTGCCCTGTATTGTTTATCTGTAGTCTAATCATACTTGGGGTAGCTCCATGATATTTTAAATCTTTTGGGAACTAAAAAAATGAAGATTGTGTCAAACATGTCTATGTTGGTGGACACATGTAGCTCCAAATTGTCTTGATTACACTGATTGAGCAGAAGCTTGTTATGATGGACAGGTTGGTGTTGCTGTTTCCAAAGATTGATGTGAACCCAGCTGATGGCTATATTAGTGAGACTGAGTTGACTGAGTGGAATCTGCATCAGTCAGAGAGGGAAGTGATGTATAGGACACAGAGGGAGATGGAGACTCATGATAAAAATAAAGATGGATTCGTATCATTTGTAGAGTACGATCCTCCTAGTTGGGTTCGTAATTCAGGTACATATCTCTTCTTCTTTTTTTTTTTTTTTTTTATCTTTTCAAGAATATTATATGCCTTACTTTAACTTGCACTGTGAAATTTGTGATATGCTTTAAACTCATGTTCGTGTATTAATGTATTGGAGTTATTTCTTGTATGTTTGCTCAGGATCTTCTGGTTTTTAGTTCAATTTATATGCTGAATTCTGATCATTCTGATAAAAGAACTTTTGAGGATGCTTCTGTGTGTCTGGTGAATCATGGAACTATGTCAATTCTCATGCACCTGTTTTTATAATTTCCCTTCCTCTACTATTGCTAATGTATAGTCTTTTTGTGGAAGTAGTGATGGACAGTTCACAATCTCTGGATTGCCAGTGTTTCTGATTCATCTTATACTCCAATTGTACATTGCACAGTTAGTGATGGTGTTACCATCACATTTCGAAATGTTTGTTCTGTGATCTATGATAACTTTCTGAAAAATAGAAAAGTAAAAAGTATAGACATCCTTGAAAGAGTATATTCTCATTTAAATATTATGCCATTGACACATTGATGTACTACTCTGTTTTATCATCGAAACTAACCAACTGCACAACTTAGTCTTCATCATCATAAACATATGTTGCGACTGAAAATCAAAATATCCATCACTTCATTCTCTGCAGCACTTTATTTTATTCTTTTTAGTTTTATTACCAACACAATTGTCTTGTTTTAGAGTTTATTTGTCAATTTTTACAGCGTCGTTTTGTTGTTGGTGTAACAACTTTATGTGACATTTTAAGACGTCTATTCAATGGAGAGATATTATGTGTTCAATTATTTCTGCGGTGACTAACTTAGCCATCCTTTATACCTGTTACAATTATTATAACTCAATAACTGCTGATATCATGCTGGACCCAAATGAATGAAATTGATGATGTTAAATTCTTCCATGATTTTTGTATACCTTCTCTTATTTCTTCCATATGCTGGCAAGCTATACTAGGCTTATTCCAAAATTTTGGGCCCATTACATGGAGCCTTTATCACCAGTATGCTTTATCTGTAATTTATATCTTGTTTAAGTTATGGGATATCATAACCTGCTTTCATATTAGTCCTTCTGGTTACTAATTTTTTCTAATGTTATTTTTCATTTACCAGATAATAACTCCTTTGGCTATGATATGGGTTGGTGGAAGGAGCAGCACTTTAATGCATCAGATGTTGATGGAGATGGTCTTTTGAATATAACCGAGTTCAATGAGTGAGGCCTCTACTTCAGTAACAATTTCACATAAAAAGAGTTTTTCGAAAAAAAAATTTCTTTTTGTATTCTTCAAATTATAGATAATATTTTCGGTGATTTATGATGTTGTAGCTTTCTGCACCCAGCCGACAGCAAAAATCCGAAGCTTCTTCTATGGTTAAGCAAGGAAGAAGTAAGGTAACATTTCATGAAATCCCCTTCTCTTGCATGTTATGGCTTCTTGTATTCTAACATACATGTATTTAATAAAATGATACTACTACTATTTATATTTTGTGTTTAAAACAATGTTTTCTTTTATTTTTGTGTTGGACCTATAACACAAAATTTGAATTTTTTGCACTATAGGCAAATGAGCTTTTGTAGAGTTAAAAAGACTCTTTCATAGTTGCAACTAAACAGCTCTAATAATTGAATAGAACGCTTTGCATTAAACAAGCTCCTTTAGCCATTTGAAAAGACATCAAACACACTCGTATGTTCTCAACAGCTTTTTAGAAAATGGCAGACACAACTTCAATGCCAAAAATACCATATGATAAAGCAATATTTATGTTTTTGCTCCTGACATAGAACCATAATTCCTAAAAATGAATGCCAGAGAAAAGGTATTTAATATGGTCTATGATTTCTATCTACCATCAGAAAGAGCATGAAGGTCTTCATAGGCATTCCTTTCAAGGTTCCATGAAACAAAGGTCTTAAAAACTGACATGGGGACATTATCTATATCTGGTGTTACTGGGTTGGATTGGAAACTACTTTCAGTAGAAACACGGTGATTCTTTAAGATTAGATGTTATGGACTAAACAAGCATGGGTAAAATCAAACGAAAAGATGCAAGACTTTTATTTTGTTTTAGAAATGTAGTAAGAGCTGTTAGTATCTCTTCAGGGACCCAATAAATCAATTGATGTGTGTAGATGTATTCGAAACGTTGTTTCTGGTGGTAAGATAGAGGATGAAGCTGAAAGAAGAATTTAGGGTATGGCATGATTGAAGTATAGCTATCAAATTGAAGGGAGAATTATGGGAATTCTGGATTGATCTCTCTTTTAGTTACATAGCTTTGGGAATTTTAGTATCTTGTACATGAATGACAGAATGAGTGTGCGACTAGATGATTGAGATAATATTGAATCCCTCTGAAGCTCTAGTTAGAAGTTATTGGCATAAGAAGGAAGGGAGCTGATATAATTAATTCATTGTGTAACAAAGATAAGATTAATTACTTTGCGATGATGACTAGTATAACTAAGATTATGAGGGTTGTTGGGGTGACATTAAAAGATGTTCTGTGGGGTTGGCTTTTAATATAAAATTAATGTTAGTTTTGCTGTGAATATGTTTCCACTTATATACAGGTTTTTCTACAGTTCAAAATTTTAAGGGTCTTTCTGCTCAGATGATCTGTAGTATTTAATTAATCAGAATTTTTTTAGAATTGTTGTCTGTTAATATTTTTATATGTGACTTGACTCAGTTTCATCATGAGTGACGTTTATCTTGGCCTCACTGATCAGAAAATTTGGAACTAGATTTCTTGCATTTTCATGATGCCATTTTGTAATATACACCTAAACAATCTCTTTGATTTCAAGACGGTACTTTTTTCTCCTGGTCACATACAATTTTGTAGTGCAAGTAGATTTGTTCAAGATCACTTCATCCTGATTGAAATTGTATTATTCTTAATGCTGTTGCTATCTAGGTTGATGTGTACCTCGTATTTCTCTCCCAAATTATGTTAAATAGAGTCTCATCACAATTGCCTTGGCCTGATTTTGCTTTTACCTCTTCAGGGAAAGAGACACGGACAGAGATGGGAAAGTGAATTTTAAAGAATTTTTCCATGGGCTCTTTGACTTGGTAAGGAACTATGATGATGAAGTGCATAATTCTTCACATCTTTCCGATGACACAATGGATGCCCCTGCTAGACAATTGTTTGCACAGCTTGACAAAGATGGTGATGGGTACTAATTAAGAACTTTTGATTCATTAGTACTCTCTTACTGGGGAAGTTGTTTTGTTGTACGTTCAAAATAACTTGGTTTTCTGCTTGCAGCTATTTGTCAGATGTGGAATTACTTCCTGTAATTGGAAAACTTCATCCATCGGAGCGTTACTATGCAAAACAGCAAGCAGATTACATCATATCGCAGGTACTCATCTGACAGAAAAAGGATCATTACTTTGATATTTCAAGTTGTTTGCTATGTTCAATTGTATTGCTAATATGAGCCATACATATATGGATGTGCATGTTGCAGTAATTATTCTGAACGTTGCTATTAGCCAATTATTAGGGGGTGGAAGATTGACCCATGGGTGTTGCATGTACTTTGTTTTGCATACTCTATGTAATAACTGTTTCAAATTCTTTTTGTGGTTAATTGAAGGACTTGCATAGGTCTTTCTTGAGGCTTCCATCATCCACTGATGTTACTGTATAATGCCTAAAGATAGGATTGAATTTGGTTCATATATTTGTTTGCAGTGGGAAAGTTGGTAAAAGCTGATCTATATGATTGATGACAGATAAAGTAATGATGATAGCTTTCCTCAACTTAGAAGAAGCTTTACAATCTTTGTAATCTGATCTTAATACCCCGAATTTTCTTAAACTAGAACCCTCTTGTATGTGGAACGGCAATGGAAATGGGATCATAAAATGCTGTTCAAAGTTCAAACGTAAAAAGAATGCATGAAGTGGAATCTTCATGACCATAGCTTAGTTTTGCCCTAAAGGTTTCATGATTAAAATGTTTGTATTCGTTCCATAGCTTTGTTTTGCCCAAAAGGGTTCACAATTAAAATGTTTGCATTTGTTGTTGTTCCTCTTGGAAAGGTTGGAGTAGCTATCAAGTAGAATAAGTGAAGCTAAAATTATTAAATTCTGATATAGAAATTAGACTGCAATTCACCACAAGTAATTGTGAATTATGGTAATTTCGAAGTGAACTTTTTCTCTTTTTTCTTTTTCATCCATTTCTTTCTTTTATTTAATTATTTATTGCTAAACTTGCTGAAATAAACTTGCTTATAATGAAGATTGTGGAAGACCTCTAAGATTTTTAGACCTAGTGCTTGGCATGACAGTAGTTAAGGTTTTTTTGTACCAAAGCCAAGCCTTTAGGTGTTTTCTCAGAAGTTCTGTTGTATATTTAGCATGATTTATTTTATTTATTGAGCAAAAGGCCTTATACAGTAAAAGGATTTTATTATGCCCTTCGAAATTTCATAGTGCAAATCTTTGCAAGTGTCAAAATGTGTTCATGTGGAAATGGGAAGAACATGTTTAACATGGCTTGATATGCTAAGAGTTCATGATTATGTTGCTAACATGCTTTATGAAAAGCCATGTATTATATGCACACTCGTCACACACTGGCTGTAGACAAGGTTGATTAGTGGAAATGCTGACCTTGCAAATATAGTTTTCCTTAATAATCCTTTCACCTTGAATTCTTTGAGGGCAACCAGTGTCCCTTTGTTATTTAGCAGCTTTTAGTGCACTACAGTATAATTAGTTGAGATTCTGACTGGGTTCCCAACTGTCACTATATCATCTCTCTTGGTGACCTGAGCTAAATGGCTAAAATTAGGAATGATATAGAAAATGTAGCAACTATGGAGCCCCTGCTTGTGTCACTCTGCGTCAGACATTCCTTTTTCGATGTGCATTGATTGTGTACATGTGTTCCCAAATCCACCCACCACACACACCCCCGCCACACCCACCCCCACACCCTCCCCCCACCAAGTTAGTACATTGGACATGTACTAACTTTTTCTGCCAATGATCTGGTAACTGTCTCAAGAGATTTATATGTTGTAGTTTGCAAAAGGCCATGACATTTTAACAGAAGCATGCCCAATCTTTTTGATATTTTGTGGATGTGTACCTTGTATACAAGGGGTAGGATCGATGAACTTCATGCCCAAAATTGCATTGTACTGTATGAAGGGAAAATGTTGTTATATTGTATTTTGAGTTGACTATGAACTTTGCCTGCTTGTATCTAGAGGTAGAAGTTGATTGTTTCGAGCTTGTACTGAAAATAATGTCTCTGTTAGTTTGCTTTGGTTGTGAGTCAAGAAGTTATGGTACAGAACATTGTTTAAATGTCATTGCAGGCAGATACAGATAAAGATGGTCATCTCACTTTGAGAGAGATGATTGAGAATCCATATGTATTTTACAGTGCTATTTTCACCGATGATGATGAAGAAGACTATGAATACCACGATGAGTTCCGCTAATTTCACTAAAGGTAAGGGGAAACATTCTATTTGTTTTGACATCTTTGTTCATAAATGTCTGCTTCCTGAAATATTTTACTATAATTGCAGGACACTAAGAAACAACTGTAGATTCAAATTCTTTGTTAATGAGAATGTAATGCTTTATAGAATTAGTAATTATGGAAGCCTTTTGACAACCTTCAATGGGGACCATGCCTCTCAAAATTGCCACTCTTGTGAGTTCCTGTTAAACTTGTATCAAATTGTACATGTATGTTGTATGTATACCCACTTCAGATTTTTATAGCTTTTTTGTTGCAGATTTTGGACTTAAAAGACGCCAAGAGGTAACCTGAAGGGAATTAAAGTTGGAATGTCAACTTCTTTTGCAGAAACATTTGTCAAAATTACTTGCAATTTTCAGATTCTGGCTTTGGATTGCGTCGATTTTACCATGTTAATTTACATGTCCCATCAATGAAGCAATGCAGATTAATTATGATTACTTGAGGCACTGATCCGATCAGCAGTCAATGGGAACCTTTGTACTGTGACCGAGAACTGGACACGTGTATCCACTCAAAAAAGGTCATAAACAACTTACTGATTTCTCTCCCAATATGTCTTGTCTAAGGCCTTGGACATCCTATTTAACCACTTGCCGCAAAAAGTCTTGAAACCCACCCATGGTGTAGATTTTGAATATATTTAGTAGCCCTCTCAAAGCGGGCTAATATGTTTAGTACATACTATTTATGAGACGAGACATGCGATGCATACCAATCGGAGGGTGAGACATGCGGTAGTGGTATAGATTTATGTCCTGACTATGCTTTCTACAATTGTACATGACAAGCATCAATACATATGCTTGACTATACGAACAAGTAAAATTGTGGTTAAAAATCATATTAGATCTCAAAGTTCTGCGACAGTGACTTTGTAGCTACTGATCTAGAAATTTTTTAAATTTAAAAAATTTAAAATTTCACATCTCAAATTTGTTGCAATTCACTCTTCAAAATTATGAAATTAACACCATTAAGCAATAAATTTTGTAGAATGAATCTATCACAATAATTTAACTTTGAAGTAATTTCGAGTGAGCAGTAGTGATTTTGAGTGTTTAAATTTCGAGTTTGTCTACTCGTTGTTTTGTTTATAATTTACGAAAGACAAGAAATGGTTATGCATGATTATGGGAGGATAACTTTGTTACAAAATTATGATATTGGTTAAGTTGAAAGATTAAAAAAAAAGTCAATTATTTATGTAAACAGCCTTAAAAATAAAACAATTTTCAAAATTTTACCTCCATGTTTTGCGAATCCCTCTCTTCATACACCACCATACGTTACTGAAATACCCTTAGCATTTCCAGTTGCTCTATTATAACATTTCTTTTTTAAGATATTTTGCCCACTTATTTTTATTGGTTACTCGCAACATTGACAACTAATCAAAAACATGTACAAGGAAAAATCACAGCCAAGTCTAATCTCTAATCATAACGCATTTGTAATTGAGTTCTAAAACTGATAAAATTACCTGTGTGAACAGACATATAATACCATCAGAACTATCCAGAGCATCAATCTGCTTTGAATTATTTTTACTTTTATGCTTTAAACTAGGTACAATTATTTGGACGGGGCAATATTCAATTAATCGAATCAGTACTACTACCCCAAGAAAACCCGAAAATGAGATGAAAACAGGAGTATGGTAACAAGGAGGTCTACCCGTATCAAGTTTGAACAAAAGCTGCCGATGCAACCATCATTGGAATTATTTTGCCAAGCTATGGCAAGAATATCCTCAAAATCACCACTGAGTTATAGTCAAGGCATCCTTTTATTTGCATTATCAAGAAAATAAGCAGCAAAAAAAAAAAAAAACACCCCAAGAGCTCGCTTTGTTCAAGCGCAGAAATGTCTGCACATATGAACTTCCTTTGTTCGAGGAGCCGAAATATCCTTATCCAAGCTACTACTTAAAGTTTGAAATGGAGGCATCATCATGAAGAAGAAGATGAAGAAATCTTCCTCTCTTCAAAATCACCCCATTAGCAAAATACACTGTATCCATTGACATAGATACTCCAGCACTAGAATGAAACCAAATTCAT
This sequence comes from Khaya senegalensis, assembly GCA_032402905.1. Lineage (NCBI taxonomy): Eukaryota > Viridiplantae > Streptophyta > Magnoliopsida > Sapindales > Meliaceae > Khaya > Khaya senegalensis. The sequence goes on from CP135537.1 coordinate 4,481,096, forward strand.
TGCTTCAAACGGATAAAAACAAAAACAACAAATGATGCTCTAAAACTGTTGCAGCAGCTGATGCTGCCCCGCCAATATCATTACTGAAGGCAATATAAAATGGATTTTAAGATTTTCAAACAGAGGGCAAGGTTGAAGCAGAAATTTTCAGAGTTGCTAAAATGGGCTTATGCAAATTAATAATACACTAGCACCGAGCTCTTCCAATTTTTTAGCCCACAGTCAAACCAAAGCCGAACTTGTAGTCCTTCTTCCTATGATCTATCTGCAAAAGCATATATACAAATGCCAGTGAACAAGACAGCTCATCAAGGCCAAGATAACAAATAATTGGGTCCTTCGTTAGACCTATCCTATTTCTTCTACTGTTAAAAACAATGTTCCTTATGATGGACCTAGGTTAGAGATGCAAGAAATCATTTACAATATTAAAAGTAATCAGCCCCGAAATGCTTGAGCAAGCATAAGTCACTACATGCAATTCAAACTTCACAATGGACCTCAGTTCAAGGTGCTACCAACCATCTACAGAAAGAACTAGGATCACATATTTGCCATACACAATAGAAGAAAAAGCAAATTATGGTCCTTTTGCTCTTCTTTGGTCAGTGCCCTACAATAGCATTTTTTATGTTCAAGCAAGTATCAAATTCATTAAAACCAGTTTAACCAGCCAATATGCCTATTAAATACTAAAATGCACTTCATGAATATTTTGCATTATAACATTTGGTCTGCCTCAGTACTTTTATTTTACTCAGAACCACAGCCTGCATTACTAAGCAGGCTACCACACGTTAAGACCACAGAATCATACCAAAAAATTCCCAAGGTTACAAGTGTTACATGTTAGAGCATTTAAGCTGACTAAGTTATCCAAAGATTAGAAAAATACAAAAGAGCATGTGTTTCAACACATGGATCCTCACCTCAGCAGAAAGAATGAAATTAAGGCCCAAATTTAATCGCTCCTCCAGATAAGCAGCAGTGCAGCCATTGGAATCAATCTTCCCTCTCAGACGACACTGAAACCACCACCATAAAAGTTAGTAGAGCAGAAAAATGATCATTTTAGATCTTCCTGCTTCAGACAATTTTAAATTGTAAGATATGCAAGTCTCCAAATAATGTTCATCACACAGTCCGATGAAAATTTGGAGCGCACACGGTCTAAAGACATTTAAGGCAAGGAAACTTTCAATTGATCATGAAAGCTGATTATAGATAATACTTGGGTTACTGTTTTCAAATGTCAAATAATGTCAATCATAAAGAAGCTAAGAAGATTCAAGGCAAGGAAACTTCCAATTGAACGACATGGTTGATTAAAATGAACATCTGGATTACTACTTTTCACAAACAAGAAAAATAAAAGCTTATGAGCATATCATATAGTAAATCATAGGTATTATTTTTCATTGAAAATCACATTTTGATTTGATGTTCCTCGAACACAGTTTCAACCAACCTATATAGACAAAGAAACCAAAATAAATTATAAATCACATATAAATCCAATCCTAACTATACATATCTTGATCTGTGAAAAGTTTAAACTTTGAGGTTAAGTTTTCTCCCAATAAGACAATAATCTTATCCTCCAAAAGTTGTGGAAGGCTAGCAATGTGCAGAGTATGGTACTCATGGGTTTGCTGATGACAGTATGAATCATCTCCCCAAGAGGCACAGACCACTCTCATTCCAATTTTATTTTGATACAGAAGCACATACCCAGATATGATAAGCCATTACCACATTACATTGACTAATCAGTGACTCTTCCAAGATTTGTTTAATAGGTCAGAAAACCAAGCATAAATGAAGGTAATGGTTTCTAATTTTATGTTTATTAACAAAGTAGGCTGATGCTAGTAACCAACAGCCAATCTGGAACCACTGAGACTTCACATTTATTTGTATTTCGAAAGAATCTCTACAAAATAAAGCAATTTAGAATTTGGCAAGCTGCAAAAATACTGTGTTTGATTTAAAAAGCTTCTCTTTGTAATGATCAAGATAGGCATAATGCAGAAAGCATTTTTACTTCTTCAAGTGCTTGCATAGTACAAACATTCAGTAAGATGAGTGATCACATTCGAAGGCTAATGTGATTTGTGGTCTAGGACATAGGTCAGTGTATCCTAAATGGACACTTAAAAACCATTTGAAAAGTAAAATTAAGAAGAACAAGGGTCTGCTAATCTGTCCAGTAAAGATGTTTGCCATACTTGCAATGTACAGTGTATTAATGCATTCAATTGCATTAACAACATCTTAATATCAACTAACTTAAAACTTTCAAATCCAAGGAACAATATGTTTATAATTAAATAGCTGAACTTCTTATACAAGAAAAAGATAGCAGTTTTCCAATTTTTTTGGGAGGAAGGGTCGGTTGTGGAACCAACTAACCTTCTATTTTTTTTTTTTTTTTCCTTTAGTCAAACTTAGAGTTATTTAGTTTGCCACTTCTTTTTTTGGCCCAGATGAATTGAACTACACTTTTACTTACTAATTAAAATTACAAATGTGCCGCAATATGTTATCCAGGAAAAAAGAAAAATAGAAGGAAATGAGATTTGAATACAATACATTAGAACTCAACTAGAGTTTTCTAATAACCAATATAGATCTACCGTAACGTTAAAAGACATCCATATTTTATACTCTTATCCTAAAAAATAACACTAGTAACAAAGATAGGATAAAAGAAATTCCACACAGACAATGGTATAAGTGCCAATATTCATTGTTCACAAATTAATCTGACATACCTGTCTAAGGATGTAATCATAACCAACACTAGATGTGACATCTCTTGACATGTAGTTGTACATGAAATCTGTTGCTAGAGAAACCTTAATAGAAGAAAATAGTGTGAGAAATATAGCCAAATAACAAATTGTACTCGTTTAAAAAAAAAAAAGCAGTTTTCTTACCTTCTCTGATAGCTTCTGGACATAGCTCAGAGCAACCATTCCAGTGCTAGCAACTTGGCCTGTAGCAACCTGCAAGCAGAAGAGAAATATGATCTGGTCAAGGATGTTTAAAGCAAATAGAGATTGCCTTTCAATCAAATTACAGATCCATGCCATAAAATCAGCAGTCAAATCCAAATATAAGTGACCTTCGTGAAAAAATATCCGCACAAGCAGTGAATTTAGGATGAGGAAGAAACTGCAAATAATATAATGGATGAATACTAAAGTGGACCAGGTGTCCACAAACAAAAACAAAAGGAGAAAAACAGGCAAAGGGAAATTTAACTAGACAAAACCTATCCCACCGCCCCTATGAAATCCATTCTCTTCCCTTGCCCAATAAAAGCCTTCCCAATTATGATATATGAAGAAGAAAGAACAGACTTTAAAGTTCTTTGAACCAAAGCCTAGAGGTGCAAAAAGCAACTCAATCCTACAAACTATCTATGTTTTCTTCCATTTCTCTCCAAAAGTACAGTTGTTTCTTTCTTGTCATAACACCCAAAAAGAGCCAGAACAAAATAAATTCTAATATTCAAACTAACAAAAGTCCCAAAGGCTTTTAATCTCACAAAAACTCAAACCCTCCCAGCCAACCCTTCCACCACCCTGCAGTTCAGCTATACAATACAAAAAAGTTATTTGGAAGGCTGAACACATGAAACACCATTTATAGGGTTGAAAACTTTTAAGTTTCACTAAGACAAGAAAGTCTGGCCAACTTGTGCTAAAAAATGACTGAGATTTGAATTTTTACTAGAATGGAATCACCCATGGTTAAAAACTTCAAATGATTCCAGACATCTGTATTAGATATTCAAGCATTGATTGCAAGTATGCCACCTTGCAATGGGTATAGGGTAGCAGTTCCACAAACAACAAAGTTTAGAACCTTATCTAACAGTATGAAGAATGAACCACTATCGACTACAGCTGCTGCACTACCAGCTGTTATGAAGCCACTCTATAAGACTACAAACATGTGATGGAAGGATAAAAATCAAATGCATTACCATCTTATCTGTTTCATATCGAGCAGCATAACCAATACCCGACTTCCGATGCTGACCAGCCCAAAATACTTCACCGCCCAAAGATAAATGTGGGGTCACACTCTGCAAGAATATTCAGAGTTGCAGGTAAATATTGACAATGATTGCACACTGATTGACTATTATGTTGATTACACCCCTAGGAGAAATTAAAGAAAAGCTGTAGAGGACTTTTCTTTTAATAAGAAATTATGAAGGACCACTATATTAGAACCAGCATCCCAAAATCCTCAGAAATAGATAGCCTTTACAAAGATGAGAGAATTATTTTATACTAACAACTTTACAAAGACAAAAGAGAATTATTTCATACCAACAAAACTTCTCCCTTTTGAATTAAAACTAGTTTACAGAAAATTTACATGACTTCATATACAAAAATTCATTGTTAACTTTGGTAGACAATTTATCCTTTGAACTAAGTTTGCTTCCTTTAACTGATGAGTTTTTTCCTTTGCTAGTGAAAAAAAAAAAAAAAAAGAAAAGAAAAGAGAAAAGGTAAAAAAAAAAACACTCTACAAGTAAGATTGGAGAAATCTCATAATTACAAGCTGTTCTTTCTGTTTCTCAAGGCCAAATTTAAACATTTAAATTTCCATTAGATGTCTCATTTCGCAATGATTTCTTATTTCTTTTAGTCTTGTGACAATAAAACTGTTATATGCTCCCCAAGAAAATTTATATTGTTCTAGTTAGGCCAATATCTATTGGTAAAGTAGTGTTTACATTTTTTTTTAATGACTTTGTTAGATCTACAGCGTACATAGCTGTTGATATGTTGAGATGGAAATGAATTTCTGATTTACAACAAAATGAGGCTAAGACTACCATATATTCATTTATGTGAGTTGCTACAGAAAGGGAAATTGGAATTTCCACAATGACCACAAATTCCTCTAATATCATTTAAGATACAAAATATTGGGTATCCAAAAAATAGATTTTTGGTACTTATCAGTGCTGGCATGTGTAGTTCCATTATTTTCTATGTTGAGTATTTTAACCAGGATCTTTGAGGAAGTTCCCCTTCAATTTACCCACATATCAGGTCTATTCAAAGCACAGATGATGCAGGTTCAGAGCTCTATGATTTCCCATCCAAAATTAGTACAGGCCATAAAATGCCTGTTTCTTCTCGTGAATTGCTATATTATCCATATAAACATAGCTATATTGCTTTGCTTGATCAGACATATACCTGGATGTAACTAGCTCCAAGTAGGGCACCATTTCCAAACTGAAACTGAGTCCTGTAGTCCTTACCCTGCAGAAAGACAAGATGTCAAAATTAGGAGCAGACAAGACTTTCATAATTGCAAAAATAAAATTCCCATTCAAAAAGAGCATATTTTAAAAGAGTTTTTCCACAAATAATCTAAGCCATAGATTCTGATAAATCTGAAGATAAAATCATTTGCATGCGGAAGTAGTTCTTATGAAGCAAATGCAGGATAATTCACAACCCTACACACAGGACAAGATGATGCCTCTAAGAACAATCATGCTTTCTCCATAAACTTAAAACATAACAGGGCAATACTGTTCACATCAAGCTAGTCATAGTAAACAACATTTCCCAGCTTTCTCCGGGAGAGAAAGGATATTAAAAGCATAAGAGAAGTAATAGACATAGCTTTAGTATCTGGTAATCTCATAGATTAATAGGGGTCAACAGAAAATCCAGGAAAGCTCTCTCATGCTAACATCCACTCCCCTGTGTAAATGACTCAATTCTTCACTTTAACATTGCATACCACAATATTCATAATGCAAAGAAAAAAGGGGGAAGAGAGAGAGAGAGAGAGGGAGGGAGGGAGAGATTCATTACATAATTATTTTTGCTCAGGAAAAAAGAAAACTAACATATTGTATTTCTCATTGCAATTTCAAGGCAGATTAAGAAAATGTGCATCTTAACTCTTCTATCTTCTACTGAAATGCACAGACAATAGTTTAATCATATTTGCAGAAAAACCAAATAAGGATAAGCACAATGATGAGTAAGAGTTGTTGACCTTGTAATCAAAGTTGACCATGCCATGTGACATATGAGGCTCATTTGTAAGCTGGAAAAGAGCACAACAGAAGTTACTAAATGTGCACATGAAAAGCATAATTTCAGCCCTAAATAAGGTGTGTGTTGGGGTGGGGTGGGGGGTGTGGCGGGGGCGCAAAATCAGAAGGAAGAAGAAAGGCATCAACTGAAATTTACCTGAGCATTAACCTTCAGAGAAAGGTTATCAGTCAGATCGCACTTCACTCTAGCATTTACTCTACCATCCGTCAATACCCTCCCAATAAGCATCAACTGTGGGAAACCCATCAGCACCACTATTACTTGGTTGAAATTGTGATGATCAAACAATTCCAAGGAATTCTTGCAATATACATATGGCGATGACCACTTACGTTTTGGTCTATATAGTTAGCACCGAACTCGTAGTGAGAAGTAGGGATTTTAATGGTTTCCGTAGATTGAGAAGGAATTTCTGTTGGTCCCATGAACACGCTGATGTATGGTTGATGAGGTGTAGTCACCAAAACCAATAAATAATATAGAAAAATATAAGTAAATGGAACATGCAAATAATTCAAAAAGAAAAAAAGGGAAAATTACCTATGACTGAGTGAGAATTTCTGATTAATTCCTTTGGTAAAATCAAACCGCAAACCCTCAAAAAGCTCTGGCTTCAATGACACTGCAAAACATTGACGCTAAAATAATTGTACTAACTACAATATGATAAAACAACAACCCTGGTACTTTCTTTAACTAAAATTTCCCACAATGCTAATCTCAGTACTAGTTTAAAACAAGCACAAAAATTACCCCCTATTTTCTTAAGAACAAAATTTGAAATGTAAACTTTAAAGCACACACCAAAAAGAAACAAAAAAAAATTCCTTTCCTACCATACACTAGAATGTACAACCACAGAATGTGAAAATGCATACAAATTAACCATATTAATTTACAAAAATAGAAAAGGATAAAACATTTTTTCATGTCAAAGCATGATGCAAAACACCCAAAACGACAATCATCAAAACTGACAATCAAATAATGTACATTCAAAATTAAGTTCAATACCCAAAACAATTCCTTATTGTTACCAATTTTATAAGTACAGAAAACCAAACCATAGTTATAACAAACACATTTCCCAGAAACCAGATCAAGAACCGCCATAAAAATAGTAAATCCCAAAAAAACATAAAGAAATAGAGACGAGTAAAACAAAATTGATACAAAGCTCGTGCATTATAGTAAGAGGAAAAATAAGAAGTATGGTACAAACTTAAAGCTTCACGGTGGATTTCCTCATAGGGTATCGGGCAAGGCAAGTTCATGTAATTGACTTTCTCTTCTTCTTTCGGTTTCGGCAACGATGCGTCGGTTTTTGTCGTTGTACCTGGAGGTACATGCCCCGCCATTGCTGCTGCTGCTGCTCTTGGTTAGCTTCGACTCAAGTAAAAATGCGACCGAGAGAAACGGAAAGGAAGAGGGTTTGGGGCTCGCTACAGGGTTTTGGAGAGGGTTTTGTGTGACCTTCCCTTTGTGGGCTCGACCGTTTTGATAGTTTTGCTAGTTAAAAAAAGGCACTTTTTTCTGAAAGCCTAATAATAATTTGTATTTATTATTATCATTAATCATAAATAATTTGAGGTTAATTAGATAGATTACCTTTATTGATTAATCTATTAGGCCGGTATTGCCGTTTTAAGTTCAAGATTCATCAATTTCTTATTCCATATAAAAGTGTGACATTGTATAAAGTTATGTAAATAATGAAAATTTTTACATTCTTTAATATAAAATTTAAAATAAATAATAAATAATTTAAAATAATTAATAAAAAAATTAAAATAATTAATAAAAAAATTAAAATATAAAGTATAAAATTTAAAATGATTACCATCAAAATTAGAAGGTATAGCAAAAAATTTAAACATAAAAAATAAATAATAAAATAATTAATATAAAAATTAATAATTTTTATTAACATATATAGGCATACAGGGACTTTCTATGATCGTAATCTTCTTGTAGGTGACAGCACAAACTATCAATGTAACATTACAAGCTACTAGGTGGGCACTTTTTGAGGGAGATTGTACATTCTTTGTAAAATTGTTATCTTTCTATGGTTTTTGTCTCTTTGATCTTATTTTCTCATTTAGTTGGTTTGATCCTAGTTTTCTTAGAAATATTTGTAAGGTCAACATATTACTTTTGCATTTTGATATTTATAGTTGAGAAGGTCATCAAAGAAGTTTTTTTATTGTAAAATACAAATTTTGTTTGTAAATCATATCTATTTGTATTTTGATATTTATAATTGAGAAAGTCATCAAAGAAGTTTTTTTTTATTATAAAATATAAATTTTGTTTGTAAATCATATCTATTTGTGTAATTTTATGATTGTGGAAATATTGATATCAATAAATAGAATAATTATTTCTACTAACTACGTGATTATTAACTTTTCATACTTATGTTTAATCTTAACAATGATATTTTGTTATATACTTTTGAAATATTCAATTAAATTAAAATCTAAAATTATGATTTAAAAGACTGTTCCTCTAAGAGGTTGAGAGAAATCTACCAGAGGTAAAGGGTTAGGTAAAGCCTGAGATGGCAAAAGTGTCAGCAATGGGCCTGGACTGAGTTGGAAGAGTAAAGGCCCAGCCTAGCAGGTGGGCCTATTTAATGTTTAAATTATTTTTTAAAAATTTTAAAAAGAATCCATTTAAACCCTAAAATTAACTTTGGGCCAGGCCTAAACTCTTATTTTTTGTTTGGACCTGGCTCGTGAGCCCATACGAGTCCAATTTATCTTAAATGAAGTCCATAAACTATCTAGCATAGAGACTCCAGAATATAATTATATATCACAATTTAATTATGATTACCTAGTTTTTTTCCCTAAGATATATTTTGGATAAGATTATATATAACAATTTAGCTGACTCCAAGTCATACTTTCTCTTTTTATAATTTTTTTTTTTGTAATGACGTCAAAAGTGAAGAGTATTATAATTTTAATTTTTTTTTTCTAAGATACATGGAGATATTTTCTTTTTTCATACTTAAATATAAAAATTTTGATTCAATTGAAAATTTTTTTTCGTACATAAAATATCAAATGAGAAGAAATTCCTTTTACGTTGAAATAAGTTAAAATGAAGAAAACGAAGCATGGATGTGTTAATGGTAAAGTAGAAAATCAACAAATGACTCAAAGCATACGATAAGACAACTTAAGAGGAGGCTTTTGTTCGTCAGAATTAGAGCATCGTTACATAATTGTTGCCCCTGAAATTTCACCATTGATAAATCGAACACCGTGTCAGTGTCTACTTCCTGGGGTTGCCAAGAAATGGAAAGGACACAGAAAACCCATTACATCTTCGCGTGAAAACATGAACATCCTTATCATACAGCTTCTGTAGTCCATTCATGCTTACTAAAAGAAAAGAAACACTACCACAAAGAGTGTTTAAAGAATTGTATTCCCGATTTCCTATGCAGGGATTGGCATCAGTCAGAATCCAAGTAGACTATGTTTTGGTTTCCTATCGAAAGATTGTTGCTCTAATTCCATTAATATTAAGACTACTATAACAACAATCAGAGGGCATGAGACTATAAAAGAAAGATCTCAAAAAAAGATAAAGGGGCCAAAAAATTGAATTCATTTCTACAAATAATACCAAAATAAAGCTAAATGCACTTGTTAGAGAGAAAATATTTCAAACGTCTAAGATTAGTTTAAATTCTCTAGTCCATATTTTCTTTTATATATATATATATATATATATATTTGTATTTGGCAGTACGATTACACACTAGGAAACTCCCAATTCGACTCAAGCATCGGTGGTGGTTGATCTGTTCGAGAAGAGAGAAATTACGTGTTAACACTTGCAAGACGAACATGAAATATCAACATTAGCCTACAGTTATTTCTTCATACACGTTTTTGCGTCTCGTTGGCTGTAGATCCTACGGTTTCCAAAGACCTGTTTATAGAAAAACAATCCTATAATTATTACACACTTAAATGAATAAAACATTTTATGCAGTGTATATGGATGATGAGTTTACATTTTCACTAAAATATAAACTAAATAGAATTGCAGTTAGATTGAAATTGTTTTAACACTTTCTAATTTTGAATTGATAATGTTCGGTTATTGATTTCAATAATCTACTAACAATAATTTGCAATTGCATACATACATTTTTTCTTCTAACTTGAAATTGACAATTAGAAAATGGTGTGAGGATCAAATTCTTGGAGTATCGTCGGTTGGGGGAGATTCCCCTAAAGCTATTATTATCCTTGTCTTTATAGATTATCCACATTTTACTCGGTTTATAATCGTCTCTTATTTTAATCCTTGAGCAGAAATTTTGATTTCTTCGAAAACAGAACAAAAAGAAAGTCACCTAAATTTTCTAATCAATCGGTTCATCCAAAATTTGTTTCTTTAGATCACTCAAGGCAGGATTGGATAGTTCATAATTCAAACAATTTTTCTTTCTTTGTTTTTATTTTTTTTATTTTTTTGTGAAATCCTTCGTGGACGGGCTAAAATATTGTAATCGCATTTTTTAAACCTATTGCTAAAATATGAGATTCAGTTTCTAAATGCTCCGAAAAAAAATAAATAAAAAAGGTGATCTTGGGCACATTATTGTAAGTAATACATGTATTCATTTGCAATCAAATGTTATTTTTTTCCACTCACTTGACATTGTTATCGAAACTCTTAGTTTAGATCCTGATACACTGGGGAGGAGGGGGAGTCGAGGGGTTGTATATGCAAAAAATTTAAATTTCTAATTAGTAAATGAAAGCCTGTTAAAATTTTTTATAACTAAATCAATAAATTTTAAGTTATTCAACCAATCAATTCAACAATATCAAACCAAATTTAACAGAATGAAAAACAATCCACAAACACAATAATTTAACATCGAAAAAATACTTTAAGAAGAACTTTTTATGAGCCTTCAAGATTGATTAAAGAGCCGTCTTAAAATTTTATTAAATAAAAAAGGACTGACAAATGATGATTATGATTATATAAACTCTTGAATTTATTATAAAGTGATCCACTCCTAACAATCTCAATTGTTCAAAATTTTGAAACTTTCTTATTTGTTAATTTCACGAATGGCTTGTTCAACATACTCAAATTTCCGCTACTAATACCACTCCAAACTCAAGATGGCAATAGGTGGGGATGGACCAGGGATGGCCATCCTTGTTCCGGTTTTAAGAGTGTTGTCCTTGTTCTTATTTTGGAAAAAAATTTCTTCATCTCTGTTTTGAAGTGAGGATACCCTTCTCTGACCTATCTCTGTTTTAAAAAATAAAAAATTCATCCTCACCCGTCCTTGTTTTAAAATGGGAATACCTATCATTGGCCCATCTTTATTTATTAATATTAAATAATAAAAAAATTCATATAAAAATATTAATAAATTTAAATAAAAATAATAAATTAAAGTATATAAATAAATTATAATTTATATACAAATATTAACAAATTAATAGATCATTAAATTATAATCTTAGTTTTTAATAAAAATGACAACAATTAAGGTACATAAAATTTTTAGAATTTTATTAAATTTTGTGTTAATTTTTGTAAAAAAAATTAAATCTTCTTTGTTTTTGTAAAAAAAAATATTTTGTTTGATAGATAAAAAAATAAAATATTAAGAATTATTTTTTTTAATCTTGTATTAATATACTAAAATTTAACTTAATGATTACAATTAATTATTTAGTTTAATATCAACTAATTATTTTTTTTAATAAATTTTTAGTAGATAAGAAAATAAATTTAATCGTGTATATATATATATATATGTGTAATTTTTTTATTTTAAATATATTAATAATACAAAAAGGATAAAGTGGGGCAAGG
>CP135537.1:4497882-4552079 GCA_032402905.1 Khaya senegalensis
TATATTATTAGTAGAGTTAATATAATAAATTACGAAAAAAAAAGAAATTAATTTTTTTATAATAGTAAAGTTATATATTTAATAAAATTATAATGTGTATATATTTATTTATTAAAATTATTAACTTGTTCAATAATTTTTAAATAAATATAAATAAACCACGATTTTATTAAATTGTTATATAAATAATATGATAAATTAAATTAAATAAATATTATAAATATGTTAATTAATTCATTCTTCATAACTCAATAGTTAAAAAGTATTTTTTTTGACAAATTATTTATTGAATTAAATATGAATATATTTTACGTACTACTTACATTTATATAAATTTAGTAATATATTTTAATAGTGTATATTGTATTTTTAAGAATGGTAATTTTACCCGCAAATTTGCTAGTACCTTGCTGTCATGTAATGAATTTGGTGTATCTCTTAGTGGGTTTGGGATGAGTTTGAGAAAAAAAATAAAATTAAAACTCGTAATGAGTATGGAAAAAATACGGATATGGATAGATATCCGTGAATATCCACAAACCTATTACAATTAAGTACAATAAAAATGTTAATTTATCATTTTTTATTCTTTTATAATTATAATTCTATTGTAATTGATATTAGTGATAATCTCCCTAAAGCTTCCAAAATTCAATGGTTGTGATTTTAACACTTAACTTATAATATTCTATAAGTACTTTATCTTTCTTATGTTCTCAAAATTTAATAATTCTTTTAATCTTTTCAACTTTGCTATCTCCATATGCTTTTAAATATGCCATAAAAAAATATCCATAAAAAGTTAATTAATTGAATATGTATAATTATATAACTAGCACACACACACACACATAAAATATACGTTATTGAAATATATTGCTAAGAATGCTATATGGATCATTATATAAATATCATAAGTGATTCTTATAGTAATAATAGTGTATGTGATCTTTAAACTTAACATCACTATAGTTTCCAACATAGAAAATAACATCTATTGACATTTTCAAATGTTATTTATAATAATATAAACTATAAAGAAAATAATCAAATATATCATAATTTGTGTAGAGAGGTGTGTGTAATCAAAATAGAATTTGTTTGTTCTGTATAATGGAAGTGATATTTTAGGTCTTTTAATTGAATGATATTTTGGGTCTTTTGATTGAGTGAGATTTTGAAAATGCATGGCCATACTCAAATAAATTAATATATGATATTGATTTCATTTGATAGAATAAGTATATTCAAGATATTAAACAAATATAGAATTAAATCATACAAAAATGACACATTTCATATTTTGTGTTCAATTAAAAAACATAGGATAAAAGGATTAAATTACACAATAACGTTGGTCACCAATAAGGTAATATCAACCCATTGACATTCTTATCACTTAAGTAGTCATGACATATTGTTAGACACCATTCATTACTTGTAACTTAAAATTAAATTTTAATGTTACTACTTATGTTACGATAATTTATTAGGTCACATATTAAGATTGAAAATAATAATTTAGTCCATTCTTTACATAATTAGTTTAATCAAAATTAACACTCAAATAACTTAACGAATTCTAAATACATGTATGATTTTAAATTAAATATTTAACATAACAACATAAATATGTGATATTTGCATTTTTAAGTGTACGAGCAAAATATCACACAATCAATTTATAAGAGTTAACATTTTGAATTAGATTTTTGATCGTGTGAATATTATAAAAATGCAGAGGTAATTAATTTGTGTCTGTGATTTAACAAAATTGTCTAATTAGAAGTATGCATATATTTACTGCATTATATAATATATATATATATATATATATGATAACACTAGAATTTATAGCATGAAATTTAAAAAACAAACCATATATTTGTAGAGTTTTTGCTCATATATGTATTGGTTTGCTTGTAGGAGGATCCCACAAAAATTTATAATAATTAAAATATGACAATTTCTTCAAAAAAATGAATGAGTTTGCAATGTTTCTGTCTCCATCTTTATACATAATATTTATGTATATATATACTATTAAAAAACTAGACATGTTTCATTTTCTACAAAATAAACAATTTATAATTATGATATTTCTAAATAAAGTTATAAAACAGTCTTTATTTACTATCTAGTTTGCATACCCCTACAAAATAGCCTAACTTCAAAAATTTGTTGGGAATTTTTCTTATGAAATTTTAAGCTAATTTTTATATATGTTATTCCTTAGTGTCTTTAATTTACATAGAACTTTAAGGTGCCTCAATTTGATTCTAAAACTCTAGATATGACTAAAAACGTGCATACTATTCACTAAATTCCTGAATTTTAGATTTCATAAGATTTAATGATTTCAATAGTTTTCAATGCTGCAATATTTCTTTAATGATTTATAAAATTGCATAAACAATTATTATAATTCATCTTGAAGCCCTAAATCTAGCTGAAATCATAAACTCTACAAGACCCATTTTTAGAACTCAATTAAAATAAAAAATTAATAAAGAAATCAAGAAGAAAATCATACTTTAAGCCTTTTAAAGTTTGAATCTTGCAAAATTAACAAGTAATCAAGCATTGATTAGAGAGTTTTTAAGTGATCAATTCGTAACCTAGGATTAGAAGAAATAAGAAAATAAAGAAGATAAAGAATAGTGAAACTTTATATAATTTTTAAAATAAGTTTGGACTCAAAGTAATGAACTTGCCGTCTTTACCCATTTTGACCAAATTGTGCTCATATTTTAGAGAAATGTTCAATATAGAAAATGAAGCTCTTTTTGTTAACTTTCTAATGCATTAAGAATTGCCTTAATTAGAGGTTTGTAACTCAAGTTATAGAAAAAATATTAAAATATGTTTAGGGGCCCCAAAACACTTAATTATAATTCCTCTAATTACCTTAGGTCACTTTAAACTAATTTCTTAGGACCATAATATACCTACACAAAGTTAAAATTAATTAGATCAAAGAATGAAGAGAGGAAGTATAGGTATCATAGTCAAAGATACATAATACATGTCTATTTAGTAAATATCACGGTAATAGAATTTAGAATATTAAACTATTATAAGTAGAATGTTTATAAAAGATTAAAAAAATGGCAAAAGCATTAAGAATTAGTGTTGAAAATATTTTGATGACATTTGTAATAGGTTTTGAAGTAAGAGACATTAGTAATGTACATGTTGTGACTCCATTAAAATTAAAGAAGAAAATATGGAGACTACTTTTTATCAATGATTAAGATTTTATAGATTTTACATATCTTAACATCTTTAAAGATTAGAAAATAGATTATTTTGTAGATGATAATGTCCATATCAATTAAAGTTTGATTATAGTCTTCTTTTTATTTTTTATTTGTACTTTATGTAAAATAAATCAGATGTACTTTCATGATTTTTATTTCACTAATCTAATGTAAGATATTACTTTTATTTAATGAATGGATATAAGTAAATTGTTTCTTTTAGAAAAGAAAGTTATAAATATATATTTATTGATATTACAATTATGTACATTATTTTTCAATTGTTTGAATATTACAAATATTAAAGTCAAGGTAAATATTATATCTAATCTTACAGAGTTGATTAGAGGTTTCGAAAGAGCCATAATATTCTTAACAAGCAGAAGCATATTATACATTTATAATGCTTTATATTAAAAGTAAGTTTTAAGAATATTGGCCAAAATAAATATCATGTGAAAATTTTAAATAAAAATAAAGTGCATATCAAAGTAGTTTCAACATTAGTTAGAGTGTATTATAATAAATATAATTGAGTTATGTAATAATAAATAATAAGTTCATTAATACAAAATATTTATTTTATCACATGATTGTTTTATGATTATAAACCATTATAAAAGGCAATATCCCTTTTCTTTATTATTATTATTATTATTATTTATTTCATTTATTGCTGTTGTGTATGGCATTAACTTCTAAGAATGGTAAAGAATTGGTTAGATATGATTCATGAATATTTAACATAAATTCATTTTATTATTTAACAACTATAAAACTTAAAATGAGTTCTAAGTACTTTTTGAATCTACATTCACGATATTGTCATTATAGAATTATATAAGATGCATAAAAGGTAAAAAATATCTTCTTTAATATGTCTTACTTAGTAACTATTTCATCATATAATTTCAACTTTGAGGTGATTTGAAATAGAGCATAGTTATATTAGCAATAGTTTTTAATTTTAAATTCATCCATTTCTGTCTTGCTTTTAAAAGGAATATATCTCTTGTTGGTTTTTTTTTTTTTTCAAATATTTTACAACTTCAATATATCTTTGACTGTTAAATATTGAATTTTTGAGTTCTTATTCAAATGATGGTGAAGAGATCTTTCATTATCCTACGTATATAATTGACTTCCTTTTTTAATTATGCCTTCTAATTCTTAAATGTGCATCTGTATGTCAAAAATTCAAGAAAGATAACTATTCTTGATATATTACAGGCAAGAATTTGCAAGTTCATAAGTCTTTAATATTTTTAATGGGTTATATGCACTTAAAATAAAAAATTAGTGAAATAATAAAATATATTTTATAAATAAATATGATATTCGAATATTAAGAAATCTATGTATGTGGTTGAAACTTTAGGTCATACATATGATACTTTAAATATTTAGAGTTTTAAATCTTGATCTAATAAGATTGATTCTTAGAACATTAGGTTCTAATTATCTTCTTTATTTCTGCAAACTTTAGGTTCCAATAATAATATTACACTATATTTATATATTATTAATAAAGTAACTTAAAAGAATAAATAAGAAACTTAAAGTAATTAATTAAGAAATATTATATGAACATCATTGCTAATAAAATATAATAAAGAAAGTAGAAATTCTTAATTTTTTTTTTGATGTGTAAGATTCAATTTAATAGCAATTACAATGTATATTTATAAGATAATTTTATGGTAAAAATAAATAAAAATATTATAACAATATAACATGAAGATATTTAACATTATTAAGTGCAAATAAAAGATAATATAAGGATGCAAATGGTATTTCATTATTATTTCAACAAATAAATAATGCATAGTAGAGAGATTTAGTAGTATTTGATATTATTGAATTATTAAATAAAACAATCAATTTTAGAAAATTGAAGTATGAAAGTTTTTATTATATTAGAGGGTGTATATATACAAGTATATGTCGCCCATATGAGCTATAAAAAGTAAGTTTGTATTTTTTAAGTTTTACAATTTTCAAACACCCAATATGACATTTGTCATTATTTGAAAAGGAGAGGTGGATTTGGCCAATAATAACAAGTGGTGAAATTTACCAATTGTAATTTTTCAACATTTACAATATAAATATCTTTTTAAGAATGTTAAACTAGTGGTTTTGTGATACACATTATTCAGTATTTAATTAAAATATTTGCTTGTAGTTTTACAAGAAAGTTAGAAAACTTTTGTAGTTCTCCCCCGTATGTCAAAATAGATAAACATTCATAATTTCTAAGTATTTTTAAACACTGATTTTCATTTTATAATATTACTTCCATCCATGATTTATACTTACAACACAATTTAATATAATTTGTTCAAGATTTTTGTTGGATACAAGTTAAATATAATTATATTTCTCTTATATTATTATGTTGTTTTTAAATGTATATATTTTATGCATAGTCTTTGTGATTGAATTAAATTTGATATTCCACATTAAAGAATACAGATAAATTATTAAATATTATTTTTCTTACATTTTATTTTTAACAATAATATTGATATAATATTTATTGATTAATTAGTTTTTATTCTTTTAAGTTATATTATTATCAATGTGTAGACATTGTTGATTATTATTATTACAATTTTAAATTTGCAAAAATAAAGAGATAATTAGAACCTTAAGTTCTAGAACTTTAAAGTATCAAATGTATAGACCTAAAGTTCCAAACATATGCATTGAATAAAAAATCAAGCATATATGTAAGACAAATTAAAGGTTATGATTTTCTTTCATCATGATTTGAATAAAAACTTGAAAGCTCAATATTTAATAGCAGAATATACATCAAAGTTGTCAATAATAGTAAAAAAAAATAAGAAGATACAATTGTCAAAAGATGTATTTCTCCCAAAAGCAAGACATAAGTGGATCAACATGAGATTAAAACATCACAATACTATTGATAAATATAACTTGAAGTTTTAAATATTAATTTCTGTAATAAAAACTAAATTTCTAGGTTTACAAATCATATATAAACTTGAAATTATGAGTAGGTTTATATGTTTTCAGAATCTAAAATTTTAAATACCAACTACTAGATTAGAATTTAAAGTTTTAAGTTTATAAAATATTATATGTTAAAATGCATTTTCAATACCATGCGTCTGAAATGCATCATTCAAAAATGAAAAAAACAAATCCTTACAATATAAAATTACAAGTTATGATTTTTTTTTTTTTTGTGTTTATTTAAATTTGATTATAATTACTAAAAGAAAATATTCTCTTAGAGCAAAGACATAAAATGCTCTACAAAATTGCCATATTACAAAACTATTGCATAATATATATCAATCTTATTTATCAAAGTTTATAGTTAGAATTGTTTTGTAAAATGTTGTTGAAGAGGATATGCTAGAGGATAATTTTTTTCTTATTTTTATACCTTTAATGTGGTATTGCAACAAAAACTTTTTTGAGTATAGGTTCAAAAACTATTTGAAATTATTTACATGCATTTTTGCTTACTATGAATCAAGTTTATTTATTTGTTTAGCATTCTCAAAAGTGAATGTAAACTAAATTTTTAATAGTAAATGTAAATAAATATATTCAAAATGGTGAAAAAAGGGGAACTTATTACCTGTGCAATGGTCATAAAATATTTTCAAAACACAAAAGTATACATAATTATTAGAAGTAGAAATTTAAAATTATGATAATTGTTATCATTATTGAGTATGAAATGGCATTCATCATATACCTGTTATGGGTTAAAATATCTAATTAAGCTGTATCTAACACTATGAAAGTGAAGAGAAAGAATGATGCAACAAATATATTGATAAGGAAGAAAATATAGTTGATTATAATAATAATTTAACTATAATCTTTTCTACATATATAGTTTATTTAAACTCTTTCCGTTATTATGTCAAATATGTTTTATGCTTTATATTTTACTAATTATTAATATAAAGTTCTTTTTTAATTCAAGGATATAGATAAAAATAGATTGTCTATCTTGAAAAAGAAAAATAGAAATATATGCTTAGCTAATAGTATAACTATACATGCTATCTTTAAAGATAAGAAATATTTTTCAAAACTTAACAAGCATTAAGGCTAAAATAAATATCATATTGAATTATGCAATCTTGATTAAAAACTCTAGAAAAGCTATAATTTTATTAACATTTAGAATTAAATTATGCATTTATAATGCCTTAGTTGCATTTATGATTACATAAAATAATGGAAATGATAAAACTAAAAGCTTTTCTAATATGCATTTCTTACTTGAAACATTAGAAGTGATGTAGAGATATTCTATATTATTATCATTTAAACTTTTTATATAATATTTATTTTGATAAATATCTTTAAAACCCTAAATAGATGCAGTAATAAATCAAAAGTTTATTGATCCATGAATTTCTATGTTATGGCATGATTGTCTTTCTCATTTAAGATTTATTATGATACATAGCATCATTAAAAATTTTCATAGGCAACCATTAAAGAACTAAAAGATTCTATTTTCAAATGAGAATACTTACACCACTTGCTCACAAGGAAAACAAGTGGTTAGACTATCCTTTTCTAAAGATAGTTTTAACTTTCCATCATTCTTATCGCTAATTCAAGGAGACATTTGTTGGTCCATTCACCCATTTGTTTTAACTCTCTATCACATGTTTGTTTATTATATAATTGTAATATTACATTTGTTAAATTAGTTGTATAGACTATTAAATTGAAGGCACAATATCATAATTATATAATTAGGGTTATACATTCTAATGAGTTTACATTTGAAACATTTGATGATTGTTGTATGTCATTAGATATTGATGTAAAGCTCTATGTTCTACATGTATATATACAAAATGAATTAACTAAATTACTTATTAAGTGACTTCAAGTAATTTCTTGAATTTTTATGTCATGCACTGAATTACTAATTTCTATAGAGAAATATGATGTTTTGTATGTGGCAATATTAATTAGTATTAAACCTACAGTCTATCATCAATACTCTTCACTACAACTTATATTTGATCATCAACTTCATATTTCTCATCTATGCATTTTTGGTTGTGTTGTATATGTTCTTATAACTTTTTACAATACATTAAGATAAAATCCAAAAACCATTTTAAGATTTATGTTAGTTTTAACTCATTTTTAATTATAAGATATCTTAAATCTCTGACAAGTAATTTATTTATCCCATAAGAAAATTGAAAAATTAAAATCATGTTGAAAATAATGCTCGAGCAATATATGCACCTACACTTTTTAAACTAATAGCTTCTAAAGAATTAATAGTCTATGAAGCAATATTTACCTATGAAATGACACAAATTCCTGATGAGATATAAGTTCCTAAAGTGATATCAGTCTTTGAAATAATATGCCCTTGAGAAGGTAGTTAATCCATGTAGAGTTACAAGAATCTAAAAAAAAAATAAAAGCCTACAAATTATGTTTATTTAAGACAAATGTGTGATCGTAATGAAATAATCATTTATCATGTATTCTCATTTATAATAGTTGTTTAAATTATAAAAGATGATTATAACTCACATTATTATGAACATAGATAGAGACATAGGGATGAGCATATTAAGTCTCAGTTTTGATTTCACTTAAAACCAAAACTTACTCTAAATAAAATCAATTTTAAAAATTTAAAACTAGAATCTATCTTATTTAATAGGGTACACTATTTTTTGATTTTGGTTCATTTCGGTTTCAAAATAGGGTATCAATTATCTTAATTTTTTTTAACAAAACATATGCTTTAAAGGTCCATTTAAATATAATATTATAAGTATTCACTTAAACCATAATATTATACTTAATATATGACTTACAGATATATTAACAACTTACTTATATAGATTATTTGATGTTAATATTATACAAAAATTTTTAAAGGATTTAGAATTCTTGAAGCGAATGATCATAGTTTATTTTTAGTTAAATTAGAATAATTTTTATATGAATTGAAACAAGATGGACGCATGTGGTAGAATTGCTTAAGCGAATACTTGATAAAATAATAATACACTAATAATTCAATATGTTCATATGTATGCATAAGAAAATTAGTATCTAGATTTGCTATTATAATAGTGTATGTTGATGATAGTAATATAATTAAAATTCTTAAAGAGATTCTAAATAATATTGAATATTTGAAAAAGGAGTTTGAAATAGAAGATTTAAAACAAACTAAATATTATTTTGGCATATAAATCAAGCATAAATGCAACAAAATATTCATGTATCAATATGGTTATGTTGAAAAAATAGTAAAACTTTTCAACATAGATAAAACTCATTCGTTAAGTACTTATATAATTATTTGGTCTCTTAATTTTAAAAATGGTTTATTTTGCCATAAAGAAGTTGATAAAGAAATATTTAGTCTAAAAGTACCATATTTCAATATAATTGATACTTTATTATATTTACAACAATACACTAGATTATGTATAACTTTCTTTATGAACTTATGTAGCATTTGGATATAATTTAAAAAAAAAAAATGAAGTAGGTAGCTAAATAGTTGTTTGCCTCTTCATTTCAGTGGCGGGCAATTTGCATGAAAAAGAAATAAGAAAAAAAAATAAAAGAAGGAAAAAGAAGAAAAAATATACCAATGGTATAATTGTATTAATTTTATTTCTATTAAATTTAGTAATTAATTTTACATACAATATAAATATTAATTATTGTAGCAATCTCAATATTAGAAATTCAATTTCGTATAAATATAATTTTAACATGTTGGTTTAATGGTTTAATTTTTGTTAGTATATGAATTAGTATTTATACTATTATTTTAATATTAAGAAGTGATTCTCTTACAACTAATAAATTGGAAGAAATTTTATTAATAGATATTATATATTATGATAAGTATTTATTTGTAATAAAAAAATTTTAGTTTTAAAAATCTAAAAAGTGGGATGTTTGCTTCTTTTGAAATTTTATATATGCACATGAATTTTTTAAATATATATGTGTTAATTTAATTAATTATTTATTGAATCAAATTTGTATATGTTTTTTTTATAAAATACTCATTTGTATAAATTTAACAATAAGAATTAAATTGTATATGTTGTGTTTCAGTAGAAATTATTTAAAGTCTTTATTTGAAATCAAGGATTAATTTTTTGTAATTTTGTTAAAAAATTTTAAATATTGTTATTTTTATTAATTTGAACAATTTATTAAATATAAATTTAAAATATGATGGTGAATAATTAAACACGAATGTAATTTTTGTCCCATGGTAAAAGTCAAGTGAGTAGTGACTCTTGAAAATAGTGCCATTAAAATATACAAGTTATTAGGATTGCAACTTCTAATAATAATATCCTTAAAGTACGTAGTTATTAAAAGAGTGACTTTTAAAAATAATATTTCTAAAATACGCATAAAAGTAATTAAATGAGATATGTTTTGACATTGTGATTTTATATATGAAATTTTATTTTGAAATCTATTAAATATTATTTATTACAATATTATTTAAATTTGGAAAAGAAATTATATGTTATGTATCTTTGATTTTTAGAATTTTTATTATATATAAATGTCTACTAGACATTAGTTCACTTTTAATTTTTAAGTTCTAAATAAAGTAGAGGATGAAATTATTAAAGTAAGTTAGATGCTTTCTTATAAATTTTTTTTATAGAATTTAATATTTATGTAAATATTATAAAAGATGTACATAATTTTAAATTATTAGATGGAAAAGTAGACCATTAAATATTATATATTAAAGTTGAGATACATAAGTTTAATTTGGAAACTCTTTTGAGAGTAAAATCTTAATCACAGGTTTTAATTTTTTGGTTACTTTTATTGAATGATAAATTTTGGATTACTTTATTCTAATGAACCACTACCAAATCAAGGCTAAATGGTTATGTATATATTATCTTTCTAACCCTTAAAAAGCTCATTTACATACATGATATGTATTTTACTTGCAATAATACAACAATCTCATAACAATTCATGAAATAAACTTTCGTTGCTATATCTTCTAATGACTTTAAGATTTTTTTATTATATTGCTTCATAAAATTTATATGGTTGTGATCGATTATCCGTGGTTTTAGAATACATGCAACATAGCTTTTGGTACAAATATTCTAACAAAAATAGATGAAGATAGTGTTACTTATATTGCTCAAGTTAGAGGATGATACATTAAGGAAGATCGAACTAACTATATCTAAATTATTCTATACTCATGTACTCCAATGGAGTCAACATATTAATATTGAATAGATATGTTTCTCTATTAATTTTATTGATCTCTTTATTAAAATTTTATTTATATTAATTTTTAAAATATTAGTACATTGCATTGTTATTGATATTAAACAAATACATTATTTTAAATAATATTTATTATTTTGAGCAGAATCAATTAATCAAAGGAGACATAATGTTATAAAAGAAGAATTATAAAAAATTTTGAACAAATAAATACTGCATTATTTTTTTCTTTTACTAAGTTTTATACCACTAAATTTTACCAACAATGTTTTTATTGAGGCAATTTTATACACATTCAACTTAAACAAAAGTGGTTCAATCAAGGGAGAGTGTTATGAAGTTGTGATTTAGAGCACCCCGTGTTATTATTGGTGGATTTTCACCACTTGTCATAATCATGCGTCAATTTTATTGACAATGTGAGAGGCATAAATTAGAATATGTATTATGGAGTAAAATCAATCCCCTCCTTTTGTTTCCTGTCCATAATGGTGGCGAATACCATCTGCATCTTTTTGTTCTGTTTTATTTGTTAATAAAAAAATTAATAGAAATTGTATCTTGATAATATTTTTATTTATAATTTAATTTAATATTTACAATAAGTGTAATTTTTTTAATTTAAAAAAATTATTATAATATTTTTCTTCACTCAAAGCAAAACGATGTCGTTTATTCCCAACGCTCAAGATTTATTTTTGAGCTTTATTGCAAAGTGCAAAATAATAATAATAATAATTATAAAAGGAAAAAAACCTTTCCAAACAAAACCCTACAAAACGCCATCGTTGCAAGCTCTCTTTCTGTTCCTCTCCCGTCGTCTGCGACAGTGAGTCCATTTAGTTCCCCGTTTGGGTTCACTACTGCCTGCAGCCGAAGCAGCAAAAATTAGAAGAAATTAAAAATAATAATAATAATAATAATAATAATTATGTTCTCGGATATGGGATACAGTAACGGATACCACCAGCAGCAGCAGCAGCAAGAGCGCGGGGGAGGAATAATGAGTCAGAGGGACCGAGTTAGAAGAGGAGGTCGAAGGTCACGTGACTCCCATAGGGTTTCGGAGCAACAGCAGAGCGAGCGCAAACCAACCACGCCGTGTACGGACTTCGATGTCGCCTACTTCCACTCCTACGCTCACGTTGGTATCCACGAAGAAATGATCAAGGTCCCTTCTTGTTTTCTTTTACTAATTAAATTTGAATTAGGCTTTTATACTTATATATTAGTTTTTTTTATTAAGTTGTGATAATTTCTCACTTATTGCGTCAATAATGGTCTGCTTCGACTTGTTTATTTTCGTTTATGAATTATTTGTAAAGTTGTAATATCCTCTCGATTGAATAGCGTGCAGACTACAGAGTGAGTATTTGTACATTATTTAGACATGTATAAATGCAAGTGCATTTTTGAAATGATGTCATGTTACATTTGTGGGTGCAACTATGGAGCGTAGTATCTATTGGAAGGCACTTGTTAGCAGTTAACCAGATTCTCTTTGGTTTGATGATACAATGATTTATTTCATGTATTAAATTTTCATGTTATTCATTTTAGCTGAACCTCGGTTCTTTTAAACTGATTTGTTTCATTTTATGGAAAGTTGCTAATATTTTTGTTTTCTTGAATGCTTGATCTGGCTGGTTGGAGCAAATTAATTGAAAATTTTGAGACTTTCATGATTGGAGATTGTCTCACTTGGGGCTTAATTTTGGTCTTCGTAAGTTTAATTGACTGTCTTGGTAGTACCTAACTTTTTCTTTGTATTGTACAGGATCGTGTGCGGACAGAAACCTATAGGGCAGCAATCATGCAGAATCAGAGTCTTATTGAAGGCAAAGTAATACTTTATGGCATTGTTTTCGCTTATGAAATATTTTTCCTCGTTAAAAGGCTTACATTGTGGCTGTTTATTTCATTTTATGCTCGAAGCTATATTATATTTGAATTAGAGCTTGTCTATAACTGGAATTTGATATAATCACATAATGGTGATACATATAAGAGTATACTACTATATCATGTACTTTAAATCATAAGGAAATATTTATGTAGGCCGTATTTCAGATATCATGTTGCTGCTATGGAGTATCAGAATCTACTTTCATTGGATACAAATATGCTACCTCTTTGCACAACTTTATTAGCTGAACTATGCATTTCACCTTCGTTCTAATTGCTGTGAGCATGCCCACAGGTTGTTGTTGATGTTGGCTGTGGGACAGGCATTCTTTCTATATTTTGTGCCCAGGCTGGTGCAAAACGGGTAAATATTTGTTCAAGTACATATATGATATTCAACAAACTTTGAATTAAGTTTCACTTAACTTGTATTTGACATTGGCAAAACATTATGTTCATGTAAGTTATTGATATGCAAAGTCTGTTATTCCAATAATCATTGCTTGTATCTAGTGATAGTTCAAAGATTACTGTAAGATGGTTGCCCAAGAGACACTTGCTATGATGCATATATTTCATTATAGACATTATTTATTTATTTATTTATTTTGGGTGGGAATTGATCAATTTAGTACATTGCTCGAAAGTTTTGGTTGCCTTGTGGTTTATCAACAAATTTAGCAATGTGGAGTATGTTGAAATACTTTTCTTATAGGAACCAAAAGAATATTATTAGAATGTAAGGGAAGACAATATAAAAGTGCACCAGAGGTCCACAGTGCAATTGAAACAACCCTCTTTAAGCTACCTATCGAATATACAAATCAAAATCAGCATGTCTATACCCTCAAACGGTTTCCCTCCCAAAATTTACAAAAAAAAAAAAATGAAAGGAGCCTCAATGCACAAAATTAACCAAGTCCCCTTCCCAATTGAGATTGTTGACGAAGAGAGAAGTATCTTCAAAATCCTAAGAGACTGAGGCCCAAAGAGAAGCAAAAGAAAAAAAAAAGAATTTTGTCTTCTTCTCTCTTTTCTTCCAAGATACGAATATTTATATCTTGCCAAATCACCCATAATAAAGCAAGGACTGCACATTTCCATAAAGTCTTAGCCTTTCTACCTTTTGCTCCAAACTGAACCAAGAAATCTATGATTCCTTGCGTATAATTTGGCCCCATAGAGATGATTCAATTTTACAATGAAGAAAGAGGTGGTTTATCATCTCTTCATCCCTCTTAAAAAGAAGGGGAAACACTTATTTTAGGATATCTTCTTTGGATTATAGCCCTGATATTAATTCTTCCATAAGCTAAGGCTCAAGCAAAAACTTGGATTTTAGTGGAAACTTTGGCTCTCCAAGCCATTTGAATTGCTTGAAAAAAGTTGGGGCTGTCTTAAATAAATCTCAAAACTCAAGATTTAACTATAAATTTTGGATGCTTCAAGCTTCTAATTCTCCTATCTTCTTCGAAATTATCCAAGATGATGGTCAAGTAAAGAGGCCAAAGCTATGTAGTGTATAACTTCTTTCTCATCTTAAAAATTAAAGTTCCAACTCCATTCTCTAGAATGAGGGGAGATGACCACCCCAGGTTTTGGTACATTCTTAGAATTGCTGAATCCAAAATGATCAGGAAGCCACTCTCCAAACCAAGGAACAATTACCAGTCCTACCATCTTCCCACAGTGGATATTCTCACTCTTATCCATCTCAAAAGCTACATGAGAGGTAAAGTTAAGATATTCCTTGGCAATGGCCTTCCATGGACTTCTATAAGAACTGGTGCTACCTTTTTAACTTCCCACCCGTTAGAGTGAAGATCGTAGTTGTTTTTTTATAATCTCATTCCATAGAGAACCGTTTTCGAATGAGAATCTCCATAGCCATTTAGTAAGGAGGGCCTCATTTTTCTTCTCCAGACTCCCAATTCCTGGTCCCCTGTTTCTTCAGGCTTCAAAACAATGTCCCAGTTGATGAGATGACAAACTTTACCTTCATCAAAACCCTCCCACAAAAAATCCCTCTTCAATCTTTATATCCTTTGGCAACTGTATGGGGATCTCGAATAATGAGAAAATAAAGAGTTACTGAAGATAAAGTTTTGAAATTGTTGTTATCAGCTTCTTTTGGTAAAACAACATTCTAAATGTCAGAATATGTTTTATTACACTCGTGAACAGTATATATTTGATCAATGGACAGTAGACTAACCATAGTTATTGATCCTTGTGCATCATATTTGTGGTCAAACAATTTGATTTTCTCATGCCAAAACCTTTTTTATTGTTGCTAGATTCTATTGAATGCTTTAACTGCATATCTTATTTGTTACACTTTAGTTTTTTCTTGTTAGTTGTATTTATGCATTTGATCTTTAGTGAAAATGACTTAGGCATTGTTATTTGTATCTCTGTGTGTGTGTACCTAGATGATTTGGTAATTTTTGCCTAAATTGATTAATTATATTAATGTTTATGTTATATTTGAAATACATTTTTTGCAGGTGTATGCAGTGGATGCAAGTGATATTGCAGTGCAGGTACTTTGTCACTGCAGTGCTCATTACCTTGCTGCATGAGCTTCATTTTGTTTCAGCTTTAATGTGTATTTGAGATATTCTCTTACACTATAGATATTCTGTTGGTTTGTCTGCAGTAGAATGTTGACATAATTTTGTACACTTTTTCTTGATAGATAATTAAGATTTAAAATAATTATAAAGAAAACTATGTTGATGATGCATTGGTTTTGGAGAAATGAGAACATGTCAGGTTCATCTTGTGTGCCAAAGAATGGGATCATACTAATTTCATTCACTTATCCAATGATAGGATTATTTGTGTACTTATTATTTAGTTAATCTAGTTTGCATTAAGCGTTCTAAAATCCTTTGCGATCACCAATAAAATTTAGTTTTGTCCTTTGGTTATAATCCTTGCACACTTGTAAGTATATTTTCCTGTTTGATATACTACTTGCAGCAAGACAAACCAGGAATTTTTCAAGTTTAATTATTCAAATTATCTCATTCAGACTTGGTGTATTTTTTTTTCCCAATCAATCAGAATTTTTCTTTTTCAATGAAAACTTTCTTTTCCAGTTTCACCCTACAATGTATGTTTTTGAATTGTCTCGTTCAGTCAAAGGTGTATTTTTTTTTTTTTTTTTTTTGTGGGAGAGTGGACAAGTAATCAGGATTTTCCTTTTTTAATAAAAGATGCCTTATTAGCACCCGTTTCTCCAATGTATCTTTCAGAAGTTTTGAATCACAGTCATCTTTTTACTAGGGAACTGCAGGGATGAGTTAATCGCTTTACAGATTAGTGGTAAATGCTTTACTTAAAGTTCAATTAAGTTTATGTATACAACTTGTGACTCTTAAGAACAAAAGTTATTTGCTTTTATGGAGCTTTGATTCTTTCTTGACCAGTATATTAAAGTTTTTTGCCTGCACATCTGATACTACTATGATGCTACCTGTGAGTGTTTACCCTTTTCAGTCAGTGGCTCACATATCAAAGTTTCTGCTGATTCAAGTAGCGTTAGACTGTTTTGCCTTCATGGATTTTCAGGCTCTTCCTCTCAAATTCACTTTTTCTCTTCTTGATCTTGATTAAGAACCTTCTATGAATACTTACAAAAAAAATTAACATTCTATGTACAATTTTCTTGAATTATGCATGACACTGTGCTAGTTATATATACACAATCTGCATCTTTGTTGGTTTATAATTTCACCATGTTTCAAGTGAGTATTATCAGATGTGCAATCAATGATTTGAGAACTTTCCACGAGTAACCTTTACTCTGAGACAATTGTTTTAAGCTGTAGGTCTGATAAATCTCCGTCATGGTCACTGATTCTAATTATTTGGAATGTTATAACCTTCGATTTCTTTTATCTTTATGTATTCTGGTTGCTTCTGTGTACTTCTCAATTTTCATCTCTTGACTTAACTAATATATATGTATTGCATCCTATAAGACTGTAGCTTGTAGTAAAACTGGAACTCATGTTGGGTTTGAATTAACCTTTTAATATTGCAAATAGGCAAATGAAGTTGTGAAGGCAAATAATTTATCTGACAAGGTCATCGTTCTGCA
Organism: Khaya senegalensis; assembly: GCA_032402905.1. NCBI lineage: Eukaryota > Viridiplantae > Streptophyta > Magnoliopsida > Sapindales > Meliaceae > Khaya > Khaya senegalensis. The sequence continues at coordinate 4,515,442 of CP135537.1, forward strand.
TGGACGAGTTGAGGTAACCTTCTCTGTACTGGCAAATATGATGTCTATCTTTTTCGTAAAGAGTTGCATTCAAGTATCTATATCTGGGTTAAATGATCTCCACAAGTTTGTTTATTTCTGGGAAAAGAAGATTATATAAAAAAAAAAAAAAAAACAAAGCAAGTTTCATATTTCAGATCAATTTTGCCATCTTCAGGATAACTAGCATGCTTGAGATCTTTGCAGGATGTTGATATTGATGAGGAGGTTGATGTTATAATTTCTGAGTGGATGGGCTACATGCTTCTGTATGAGGTGATTATTAAAATATTGCATGCCTGATTTTATTTTGAAAATGCTGTTTGGTATACATGTAGCTATAACTGTTGCCAATTAATTAGATTTGAGCTTAACATTATAGCTCTCAACCCTTTTAAAAGTAGATGCCATTCTTTTTTGGGTTATACTTTACCTTTGTTTTCTTCTCTCTCTCTTTCTTATCATATAGAGCATGCTTGGAAGTGTCATTACTGCACGTGATCGCTGGCTAAAACGTGGGGGTCTTATTCTTCCTTCAAATGCAACGGTATATGTTCTTTCTTACTCTGTCTCACAGCCAATTTTGATCCCAGAAGATTCATTGCCATGGTTTTGTTTCCAATTTACTTTAATTTATTTTTAAGCCGAATTTAAATTGTTCCATTGTTTATTTTGTTGATTTTTCTTAAGTAATCACTCAACTAGAGGTTTATGCTCCTAGAAAAGGCCTAAGTGTAGTACTTAAGTTCTAAAGATGGAGAGGAGTTTGGTTTTAATTTATGTAACATCAAGAATAAAAAGAGAAATTACTACAACAATATATTCAAACACAAGATCATGTAGCCAAACTTGCTCTAATACCTTGTTACATTACCATTTAAGCTTAAAGGCTAGGCCCTTACTGTAGTCTTTAAGCTTTAATGATTTCATTTCCCCCATTCTCCAATCTTGTAACACACTGTGTAGTTGGAATGATGTTTTGTTGAATGTAGAGTTTATCTGTTAATGGATTGAGGTTATTATATATTACTGATTCTCAATACTTTTATTTGCTGCCTGCAGTTGTACATGGCCCCGGTTACACACCCTGACAGATACAATGAAAGCATTGATTTCTGGCGTAATGTTTATGGAATTGACAGTGAGTATTAACATCTAACTCTGAGATTTCATATTCATCTGTAGATGCATTCTAGGAACATTATCACTGTGCCTGGTAGATGAATCTCAGTTATGTTGCTAAACACAATATTCCAAATGTTAATTAGATTTTATTTCCTTTTCATGTGAAAATGAATGTTCTAATTGTTGTTTATGCTTTTTGTATAAAGCATTGATGTGTTGACCATGGCCATCCATGTGCCTTTGGCTTTGGCTGATTTGGGGATTCAACTGTGTGGATTTTTGAATGTTCATCCTTTTTCCTTCTTACAAATAATATATATTTTTTAGTTACCTGTGATCTATAAGTATCAATTTCAATGTTATTGATTGCAGTGTCTGCTATGATGCCGTTAGCCAAACAGTGTGCGTTTGAAGAACCGTGTGTGGAAACAATTACGGGTGAGAATGTTTTGACTTGGCCACATGTGGTGAGTGTTCTTGTCTTTATTCCAAGATTAGTAGCTTCTTGTCTAGCTTACGACTAATTTATTGGCATTTTTGGAAGACTCAGAAAAAGTTAAAAGTAAAGAGAGAAAAACCATCTGCCATTACAACTTGAGATTACTTGCTCTCATTTATAAGATGCTGCACATGTTTCTATGTGTGAGGTTTATGAATATGTGGGAAGTCTGCTTCCTCTAAAGGATGCAGTTCCAACCATAGTGGTGCTTGCATTATGTGGGTTGAAACTAAAAGCCAAAGACTTCAAGAGATAAATTAGTGGTCTAAGTAAAGTGACAGAGGAATAAGGCATCTTATCAACTGAGATGGAAACTGAGAGCAGCATGTCCAATTTTTGGCTTGTAAAACATTTAATTGAAAGCACAAAAGGCACTACTCTAGTGCACTTGGGCATACAAGAGAAAACACCTAGATCTTTAGGTAAGAGCCCAACAATAGTATTTGATCTCTAATACTTCCTCCACGTGACACCACAAAATTGACAACAAAATCATTATTTGATTAATTAGCAATGAGGTGGTTTTAGCACAAGACCATTTGGTCAAACTGGCTTAGATATAATGTTAAGTTACCACTTAACCTAAAAGCTTAAGACATTAGGAAAGGGCTCAACATTAGTATTTAATCTCTAACAGTCCCCCAGAAGGGAGAAAGAGTGCTTTTAGATGACCTACTGTATGTTCAAGGCTTTAAGGAGTTATACATGAATTAGATGTGCCTATCTAGTTTTCCTTGCACTTGCGTATAAAGCAGGTAGAGTGATGTAGGGTTGTAATCAGAAACAAAAGATAGGAGAAAAAAGAAAGATAGAGAGTTGAGTTAGAAAGAACTAGACAGGGGTGATAAACAAAAAGAACTAAGGAGAAGCCCAATTTTCATATTTAAATAATCAATCATGTCTGCCAAAAAATAATTGAAATCCCTATTTAAAGGGGTCAAGTCCTAAAATAGAAAAGACGTTTTGGAATCTAATAAGGGAATAAATACCACATCAACATTGTTTTCAAATTATAATAACTCCTAAATTGAATGATTTTGATCCCTAAAATAAAACATTACCAAAATTTAACAATAAAAATTAGGTTCTCTGATTCTGCATCACGAGGCATTCCATACATAGAATGTTTCTTGTTGCTTTGGGTTGTATAGATCCCATAGAATGTTTCTTGTTGCTTTGGGTTATATATATCTCATGTAGTCCCTGTTCTACTTCTTCTCATTGGTTATCTTAAAAAAAAGTCAGTACTCTGATTTACAATTAGCTGTTGCTATCCTTTTCTTAGTTAAAAGGCATGCTTTTCCCTTCCTCCTTTTTAATTTTATTAAATGAAAACCAACCCTTCCCAACTTTGGTGTGAATGGGGAGTCGAACCCCAAAAATTTTGTACTAGCACGAGGTCTTACCAATTTAACCAATTAGTATCCATAGACAATGCTTTCCGACTTGTGTATTTGTTATTCCCTGATTTGTCCTTGGATTTTCTTAACCAATGTACCATCATATTTTTCTGTTTTCCGTTTCTGTGTGCTACTCATATTAGCAATATATTGTTCTTTATTGGGCTACATCTATAGATGTTTTACAGACTGTCTTTCTTTTTTCGCTTTGTCCTTTTTATTAGTTTACTCAAGTTTTGGGGAGGTTGTGGAGCATTCTTAATCGCCTAGTCACTGGGAATAATGTTTACTTGTTGGATGCAGTAATCTCGGCCAGTGTTTTTCGTACAGTTGTTTAGCAAAGTCATAACTCTTTTGAAATTTTATGTGAGATTGGCAATAGCTTGTTGACATAAAGAGAAATTATGTATGTTGACATGGTCTTGTGTTTTTGACCTGAACTGTTCATTGACGTGGTGCCTCTAACAACTTCCTTTTAGATGATGCTTCCCTTTTTTATGTGTTGTGCAATTCTGTTTGAGCATCTAGTACAAATTTTGATATATTTTTTTTTCTTGTTTGAGTGTGTGTACTGCACATGCATTTATAACAATATTTTGTAAAAAGCATTGAAAGTTGATTACTGTTAACAGGTTAAGTATGTGGACTGCTATACTGTTCAAATTCATGAGCTAGAATCTGTTAAAACAACATTCAAATTCAAGTCAATGATGCGTGGTACTCTCTCTCTCTCTCTCTTGCTTACATTACATACTAGTTGTTAGGCTCACACCACTTTATAGCTTTTCATGGGATTAGTGTCTTCAATCTGGCTGTTAAAGCTTATTTGATCCTAGTGTTCATATTGCTTGTGAAATATCCTATCAACCAGATATTGATCCATGAACTCACATTTATGTACATTGACAAACTTTTCTGTTCAATACTATTCAATAAGATATTTCTAGGTATCAGATAAAGGAAACTTGGTGGATGTAGTGCATGCCAAGAGTATGAGATTCAAATGTTGGTTATGTGAATTTTAAATCCTATGATAAATTGTCTACTGGTATGAGTTAAGTTTCAACTTTTAGACCAGGTGTAAGTGGTATAAACTAAAAAAGAATTCTTGAGGCTTTTGGTTTTTTATTGTTTACTTTTTGTCTCTATGCTAAACCCTTCTATGCATGCTTTTGTTTCAGGTCTTTCTTTGCAATTATTTGCTTTATGTTACTAAAATTTAACTTATTTCCAGCACCGTTGCATGGGTTTGCATTTTGGTTTGATGTTGAATTCAGTGGACCTCCAACATCTCCTACCAATAGCCACATAGCACCTGTAGTTGTTGCAACATCTAACAATCATCCAATGGACGGTTGTCAGAAGAAAAAACGTGCAAATCCTAATGAAGCACTTGTGTTGTCAACTGCACCTGAGGACCCTCCTACACATTGGCAACAGGTACTGTCTACTTGAACATTCAGCAAGAATTTGTAGCTGCTCTCTGCTTATTAAGAAAGCCACTCAAAATATGTCTATTAATCAATAGAACTGTAATGGTACCATAGAAAACAAGTTGTACTTTATAAGTACCACATGCATATTAATTGACTATGAGGAAGTACCCTGGGTCCTTAGAGATTGTTGACAACCTTTGGTGGTTCACAATATTGGTCAACAAGTATAATAAGGTTGCTTACACCAGTGATATTATTCGGTGTGGATATTTAGTTATAGGGTTAGGTCCAATTTACCCTCTCATTTTTTGACAATCTGCAACTTAAACCCACAATATTTTCCAAATCATTATTGTGATCCAAGCATTATTGCTTCTGTTAATTTTAACGATTGACTGATTTTGGCTAGTACATATACCTCATTACATGGAATTTATAAAACTTTCTGGAAAAGACAGTTTTACCCAAAATTAAGAATAATGTCCAGGAGTTGTCCAAAATGTTGCATTCTTTTTCTTTTATTATTATTGAAAACGACAAACAGAGACAAGAATTTGTCAATAAAAGATAAGGTTGATGAATAATAATGATGTTGGAGTGCAAATGAGACTAAAAGTATGGTAGTTTGTGCTGGAAAGAAGACAAACCAAGATATGGATATTTAGCCAAAAAAATTACAGCGACCAGTGTAATTGGTGAAACTATCATCATGGGGAGATAGATTGGCAGTTTGCATGTCTGACAGCAGTGACTGCAAGAATTATCTTGTCGTCATTTGCAGCTGTTGAGAGAACGTAATGGATGGATATAAGGTGGCATGGGGAATATTTTTCTGTTGAGACAGTAATGTTGATGACCGGATCTGGTTGACTGATGGACAAGCAAGGCTGGTGGTGATGGTGGTGATAGTAAACTAATCTGGTATGGAGTTCTGGAAGTGAACATTAGTGGTTGTTTGCAACAGCAGCGGTAGATGGACTGGGGCTCCTCTTTTTTTTTTTTTTTTTTTTTCTGTTTACCTTTTAGTTTTATAATTTCTTTTTCTTTCTGTTTGTTTGAGATATGGAATATTGTGTTGGTTGTAGATTTTAACTTAATGGTAGCAACTATTGTTGGGGGCCGGATGATCTCTGTAAATGTGGGGGATAAGTCAAGGATTGTCAAAAAATTGGGAGGGGGAGAGAGGCGGTGGTGAGGATGGGGAATTGGAATTAACCCTTAGTTCAATGACCAAAAATGGATGATTTCACCTTACCTTCTTGAGGCCAGAAATGGGGATTGACGTGCACAATTGGTGAGCAGCCAAAATGGTGGTTTGGTGTTCATAAATAAGTGTGGATGTTAACACAATTGGACTGCACTGGATGTTTTTCCAAATTGTTTACAATTTAAAAGAGTGGACCCGGCTTTTCATTTGTCCAACATTAGTACAACATTGTAGTAAAAAGAATCTTGATGGCGGTGGATTGGGGATAACACATGGTGAAACTAATATTATCATTTAAGAAATCCTTGACAATGATGTTGGTATTCTGGTCAATTCCTTTGCAATTTTTTCCTCCTAATTAGCTTATTACTGAAAATTGTGGAACATGCTACATGATTTTCATCATGTGATGGGTTTACTTCATTGCAGACGTTGATATACTTTTATGACCCAATGGAGGTGGAGCAAGATCAGCTCATTGAAGGCTCTGTAGTGCTATCACAGAGCAAAGAAAATGCTCGATTCATGAATATTCACCTTGAATATGCGTAAGTCACAGTGCATAATTCTTGCAACTCAGGCTCAACCCTTGGTAGTTGTAGTCGATATGCCTTTACATATTTTTCTATTTACTGATTAGTGCTATGATCATTGTTTTTGCAGTTCTGCAGGTCGATCCTTTGTAAAAGAATCGGTGATGCGATGATCCTTTCAAGGATTCTGCTCCTTGTTATCTCTCTGGGTTCTTAAATTGAAGCCTTGTGAGTTGTAACATGGTTCAACATGCAGCTTTCTTGCCCACAATTCTGCATAGCAGTAAACATTTGGATGGCTTGCCTCAGTTGACATTATGCAACAGTAGATCTCACTAGTTCTTACCTAACGAAACCTCAAGAAGGTGAACCATTTATTTCATTAATTACAAATATGAAAATAGAGGTGAGCCATTTTAGGGAAATTTTAATGTGGATGTACTAGTAATTAGAATCGTTGATTTTTGGGTGCTGGATGAGGTTGTCTCTTTTTATATAAATAGTTGTAAGCTGTAGAACAAAGAGGTCACAAAGTTTTTTGAGTGAAAGATGTGTTCCTTGTGATCAGCCATTTTAAGTCATTATTTTTCAATGGTGTACTGATTATACTCTGGTCAGGAATTTGTTTGATTGTTGTAACAGATATGTATGCATTCATGGTTGCAATCTAGTTGCAGACATTTACTGAGTTTTATAATATATGGCATTTCTTTTATGCTACTATTTCTTATTTCTTGTCATTTCTACTTTTTGTGCTTTCTTATATTGTGGACTTGAAAGAGAAACAAAGTAACTACAGAAGAGGCAAAGCTCTGCCTTTAAAGGATTTGGAGGGAGCTTCTTGTGATTTGTGACTGAATACTTGTGAGGTAGCTTACACACATGTGGATCTGCAACTATGCTGGAGTGAGGAAGCACTTGATTCTGGTGAGGTTGTTATCCAGTGAAATAATTGTGATATCATTGCTATACTTGTGGAACATTTTGCTCCATTCCATGTTAGGCCTCTTGGGATAGGCCTTGAGAGATCCAATTTGTGTGATCAAATTGCTTAGGGATTTTAACGTTAGATGAGTAGTACTTGACTCCTGCTGCTCGCTCGCATCTCAGTGAAGTATGCTGGATGAGTAGTACTTGACTCTCTGCAACTCGCACATAACTGGGGAACGAGTGGGAATACCATCTCAGGCATTTGAAGTGTACGATGTTAATTCCTTTAAAGGATCAATAGCAAATGCGTACAGTTGTATGACAGTAATTGTATGAACAATAGTGTTATAAATACAAATTCATTGATACAAATTGATGTAGTGTTTTATGATTAGCGCATCTTATATTTTTATAAAAGTAAATAAAATTTTACAAAAATTAAAAAAATATATATTATAATTAATAAAATTGTATAAAAATTAAAAATAATATAACTTTAATACATTAATTTGTAAAAAAGAGATCTTATCCTTCACATCATTTCTGTTTGAAACCAAAGATTAGCTAGGATTTTGTTGAGTTCTCTTGCAACATACTGACAATCTTGATAATGGTCTATGCAGATCAAAATATTAGAAAATCTCTGAGTATAATAACTCATTCTTTCACTTAAAAAATTTTAATATTTAAGAGTTTTATTTAACATCAGCTATGACTTGGAAATCACACAATTTCATTACAAACATATTTTTAATAGAATTTGTAGTTTGAGGTGGTTGTAGTTGGTTAATTTGCTAGAACCAAAGAAGGAATTCCACTCTACACCAAGTTTTAAGGGTAGTTGTAACTTGGAGCAACTTCTGTTTATACAATTTTGATAAATTAGCAGAGAATTGTTGCCTGCAAATGCGTGTGTGTGTGTGTGTGTGTGTGTGTGTGTGTGTGTGTGTGTGTGTGATGGACATTTTGCACAAGCATAAGCTGGTACACGCAGATTGTATAGAAATCAAAGGAATCTCTCCAAGTGGAAGAAATGTTTAACAGTACCACAATTACGAATATGTAGTATTTTTATTCATTTTAAATAGTAATATTTTGTTGTCTTCACATCTCGTACGTACTGAACTTGCTGTCTCCTCCGGAGTCCAGACAAGGAAGGCGATTTCCTTCTCCTTTCTTCAGTTTTGTTTTATATACTTTGAATCTTAAATTTGAACAGTCATAGATACATAGGATGGTAGTTGGAAGTTTCAGAAACAAAGATAACTTGCTTAATTTGGCAGTACTTCTCCAACTTACTATCAGCAAGCAGCTGCATGTCTCTGTTGCTACATACCAAACCCACTATGCCATGCACAAGACCAGTGAGGATGCATCAGTACAACCAGTGTTTCCACTACGCTGCATTATTGCTCTCAAGGCCGTCATTTGATTCCTTAGTTGTTCATTATTGTCCTTATCTTCTGCAAGTATATGTTTTCTGATAACGAATTAATAATCGCTTAAACAATAATTAAACCTTTATTATTTCAATAAGTTCGAAATTTTCGTCTAGAAAATTGACAGTCACACAAATATTTTAATTGAAGATTTTTCCAGCGATTTAGACTAGAGTTTTTTTTTTTTTTTTTTTTAAATTGAAGCGTTTTGGAACTACTTTTAACATGAAGTTACTGGCTATTAAATATAACTGAGAGACATGATAGATAAATCACAATCATAAATTATCAAATAAAAATAATATTTACTAAACACTTTCATTATTGTTCTTTTAAAGTATTAAGAGATGCATGTGAGTCTCAAACATCTCATAAAATGTGGACAATGGACCATTTATAATTTTAAAATCTTACAAAATACTAGTGAACCTTACGATATTTCTTTTGCAAACTATTTAACATTTTCTGTTAAGATACAGTTTCCTAATTTGAAGGACCAAAAAAATCACCCCATGGTTACAATCTTTCTGAACAAAACCCAAAACCCCAGTTTCTTAATCTTATGGCATGCATATAAACAAAAAATAAAGACATCCGACGACATCACCATTAATATATATGTATAGTACATTCTAGGACCACATCAATATATACTGTCATTGCTCTTCGGTGGCCTTGTGGGTATTTGATCATCATGTAAATTATGAAATGGGATCAGGCCATCATCCATATATAATTGATGGTGGAACTGGAGTCCTCTAAATAATCTCTTCTGTGTTAAAGGAATATTAATTATTAACTAATAATAATTCGTTTTTTTAAAGTACTATTTGAACTTAATTTCCTGATGGTATTTATTCACCTCTTGGAACTTGTAGAGAGAAAAAGTTTTTGGATCGTCCAATAAACCATGCACTTACGTTACGTACTCTTCTGTGTTATTGACACAATGTCCATAAATATTAATTTTTTTACCCCGTCGATCGATATTATTGTTTAAGCATACGGTAATCGCCTCAGTATTTATTCAGCATTGAAGCTCGTGAAAGTTAAGCTAATACAAATTATTACTAATTAATCCGTATTACAAAGATATACCATAAATTATTGAAGCAACAATGAATCATTCTCTTCTAAAAACTTCAGGTAAGAATAATGAAAGGTGAAAAAGACTTTTAACTACTATCGTTGGCCATAATAATATTTATTTATTTATCTATTCTTGGATCTGACCTTAATTTCATGAATCACAGCATGCATATATGATATATTGGACATCTACATAAAAAAATTAAAGCAGTAAAATTATAAAAGTGTTATATAATTCTAGTATATATAAACATATTTATTATTGCATGACAATGACAAGTGCTCACTAGGGATGCAAATCAAACCAAACTCTGTTGCCTGTATATGGAAGCTACTAGTCTCGTGTATAGTGTCTGTCACCTTCATGACTTAGCTGTATACAACAATACATGATATTAATTAAACATTTGAAGGACATGATCATGATGGATTTTATATTGATCACCATATAATTATAAATAACCATTTGGACGATAGCAGTTTTAAGGATTCTCAACGGTCCTAGCTATTTAAATTTGATTCATAAATCTCTAAAGATCGACCTTCCCTCGATAATTCTTACGCTTAAGTAATAAGCAAAACATAAAAAAGAATGGAAAGATTGATCATGTGATACAAGAATGAAGGATGCATCAAACAACTGGAGCTTCAATGTATTATCATGTGTGTGGTTTATGTATGCATACTACCAGTACCAGATAGAGAACTATTCGAATTTCCAACTAGTTGAATTTGACAGAATTTCTAAAAACCCATTTCAAATCATAGAGCAAGAACATAACATGGTGGCTATAATGCTAATCAGGATACTGCAGCTTGCTTTGTTAAAGTTTTATCATTAATCTTATCTCCTTTAATATAGAATTTAGTGCGCAGAGCAAAAAAGTGAGGGATTCTTCAGGACTTTGGATAGGGTTTTATCTCCACTAAAAATCTAATCATGTTCTCCGAATCAAGACGCTATCTTGTTGAAAATGATCCATCTCCCTAACCTTGGAATTATTGAGCATGCATGAGCTACCGCTTGGATTTGGTATTGGATTTGGAGATGTCCCTTTCCCTAAATAAACTCTTATTTATTGCTAATATACCGATGAATGAATCACGTATGCATTTTTACTTGCATTGATATTATTGGTGATTTATTCATCTGATATGATTTCTTTAAGATAACATTAACAAATTTAAAACTCAAGTTCAGCTCACTCTGTATTAATCAATTATATCAAAAAAAAAAAAAAATTAATACCAGTAGAAATTACAGGACATTTTCATTTTTCATTTTCTTCTAGATGGCAAAGAGAATGCATAAACATGTCTATACATTGCTTCTGCAGTTTTGCTTCTCTTTGCATGTGCATGTATCGCGCAGCATATTAGAGAGAAAGGGGTGGGACAGGGAGAGTATTTTAAAATATTATTAGTGGGTATAATAAAAAAATGAGGGCAACTTTTAGGTGTAATAATGGTTCAATTATTGGAAGTGTGTGTGCATATCTTATGTATTCCCAACTCCAATTTTCTAAATGTGTTTGGTTTGTGACATTCCCACTCATATTTTTTTTCTATCATATCACATTTTGGTTGGTCTTGTCGTATTACGTGCAATACCAATTGAATATCCATGGTATCTCAGTCCTTTTCGCATGCCCACAGATACTATTTCATTCTATATTCACATGATTAAGCCATTTTCAATATTGTAGACAAAGAAATAACGTGTGAGTGGAGGCGTACGTTAATTCTTTAATTATATGTGCATGATTTAATTTTACTTTTATTGAATCATTAACTTACATGTACGTTCGCTTTTTCGTTCTAATTTAAATTACCTTCTAATCATACCCATTGGTGTGGCTTAAGGACGTCCGATTCTCAGCGTAACACTTGTGGGTTACACAGTTAAGAGATTAATCTATTTTATTATTTCGAAAATCACCCACTTTACAAAGATTAAAAATATGAGAAAAAAGTGGCATCTTATGTAGTGTTGAAATTTCGATGTCGGGCCAATAGCTAATCGAGTTTTAGGCATGCTGCAGCCTGTGGATTTTCATTTGATGATACTGGTAGGTTGCCTGCCGCCTAGACTTTGATTAAATTTTACACAAATCGTGCTTTGCGTTAGAAATTATTGTATTAGAATTCTGCCAAAAGAATGAGATCACTAAGGAAAAAGGTGGAAGATATTACAATTCATTAATATTCTACGGTGAAAGAGCTTATGATTTAATAACAAAAGAAACCTAACTTTCCATGCTTGTGATATACATTGTTTATAAACATATAAATTAGTCAGTTATTACATTAGAATGGTTGATGCTTTATTTTTACCTCTTTAAATGTGAACACCTAATTAGTGAACTATGTCATTAAAAACTCATAGGTTGCTTTGTTATTGTATTTTTATTTTTTATTCTTTACAAAACTATCTACTAAAATACTTTTAAAATGCTTTCAACTCACTTTGTTACATAATAATCTCATATTTAGAGATTCTTGTAAAATAAAAATGGATAAAAAATATTAAAATTTCAACAATAATTTTTCGTTATTTAAGTTAACAAAGTATTATTTTTTATAATTTTTTAATCAATAAAATATTATTTTTTATTGTTTAATCGAGATGAATGTGTATATTATTTTTATTTTTAAAAAATAATAATAATAATAAAAATAAAAATTTTTGCCACAAAACTATCTACTAAAATACTTTTAAAATGCTTTCAACTCACTTTATTATATAATAGTCTCATATTTGAAGATTCTTGTAAAATAAAAATGGTTAAAAAGTGTAGAATTTGAATAATAATCTTTCAATATTTAAATTAGAATAACATATTTTTTTATAATTTTTTAGTCAATAAAACATTATTTTTTATAATTTAATACAGATGAATGTGCATATTATTTTTATTTCTAAAAAATAATAACAATAATAAAAGTAATGATCTTTGTTGTTGCTTAATATTTTTTTTAATGATGCTTTTTGACAACATAACAATAAAGAATTATAAAAATTGATGTATCCCTTTCATCCTTTATTTGTAGCCTTCAGGTTTTTTTTTTTTTTTTCTTAAGTTAGTGTTGAATATGCGATTACTTAGGAGGTTAGAAGTGTGACTAAGAGTCCTATTTGAACTTAAAATTGTGCAAAGAGGTCTTGAAAGACGAAATTATTAGTAAGCATGACCCAAAAATAACCTGATTTGTCCTCGGTCTGCTGATCCCTTTAATCCTTATGACAAGGATGATTTGACCTGTCCTCGATCGGTTCAAACTGTCTTTATTCTCCTCTTTCTCTGAGGACGCTTTGTGATGATAAATGATTTCCTGAAATAGATTTTTGATGCGGAAAAACCAGCTGATACTGACACGGGCGGGCTATCTTTGCAGATATGGAGTGAATTTGTCAGACACACGATCCAACAAAACTAATTATTTATACGGGCGATTAAGAATGCATGGAGAACATAGAAACCCTTGAATTGATAATTGGTACATACTGGTCTTGCTGGCATATGCATGTTGTATTTGAATTATAAATGATGAATCTATACATAATTTATATTCTCACTTAATAAACTCTAGGTAATGTTTTCCCTGATAACGCTTATTTACTGCATAATTTTTGGAGGATTTTAGTAATCTTTTGACCCATATATCTCTATTCAGTTTTGTGGGGACTTAGGTGAACTGCAGAGATATAGAGATACTCATATATCTAGTCAATTTTCTAGTGGATATGATGACTGTGGGCATTAAATTAAAAAGAAAAAAAAAAAGAAAAAAGAAAAAGGCAATAGGGAAAGCCCCCCGTGTTGTGCAATAATTATGAATATGTGAACAGATAGCATTGTTCTATGTTGCTGTCTACACATCTTTTCTTCACATCGCGCGTGACCATGCTTATAAGCTATCACTGAACTAAATTGCTCAGTTCAGATCATTATTAAGTAAAGGTCCGGTCACACTGATATACAAAATAACCTGGTAATTCTTACAACATATACTGTACAAGTTAATTATCACCAACAAATTATAATCTATCGCAGAAAAATTGGAAATGGTACGAGAGAGATAGAGAGAGGAGATGTAGACACTAAACCTACAGAATTATTAGTCTTTCGCAGGTGGACCTGTGAAGGCTGCTGCGTGCGGGTCTTTCGAGTGACAAAGATTGGATAGAAATATCATATAAAGGACAAAGTTAAGTGGATTTGCATGAAAGAGAAGAGACCGCCAAAGTTGAAGCGAGCACGAACGCGAATTATGTAGAATTAGCAATTAATGGTAATTGAATTGAATAATCTTCAAAACCTAAATTTTAAAATTATTGAAAGGTGCATATATATGTCCCCACACGTAAGCTTATTAAATTGAAATAAACATGGCTATACTACTACTACTATATACGTACTTTGTAAAAAGGGTAAAAAGTCGGAAGATTAGTCTAGGTGAAAAGTTGGTGCCTTTGGACTCCTATTATTTATTTAAAAAAAGGAGAAAGAGAAGGGAAATTTAGTAACACCTCTTATGGGTGGTTGAAGGCTCATCAGAATTTTAAATTAATTAACATTGTTTTTTTATTCTGTGCTTTTCCATGTTTCATTTTATAAAAAATAAACTTTTTTTTTTTTAAAAAAAAAAAAAAAAAAACTGAGTTCTCGCTCTCTCTCTCTCTATGTGCGTGTGTGTGTGTTTAATTGTTATAGTAATGCATAATTCTTTCCAAACTTTTGAAGCCACTAAACATAAGAAGCCAATTAGATATTTATGTAGACAGCGGGGAGAGGGAGAGAGTGTTTTGTCTTTACATATATACAGGAGAAGCAGCCCCACGAAGTTGGCTTTCATGTACATACTTTGATGTTCATTCTCAAATCAAATGAATTATTAAGCAAGTGAAAATGAATTATGAGATTGATATTGAGTGCATGCCCGACAAATACAAAGAAATAAAAGTTTCCTATAGCGTAGTAACCAATTAAGCAACCGATGAACGATCCAAGAAATCACCAGTTTTACGTATTATAATAAGCCTCATGTGTGAATGTGACAAATGGCACCAAAGCATACGCAATTTGTTTTACGTAATGAAACATAAATTTTACTCAAATACTACTGAACATATTTTGACAGAAGATACAGACAAAGTTAACAAACGAACGTCTGAATTACAAGAAGAGTCACCACCCCACACCACCTCTGGGTGGGTTTCGAGTCAGTGGGTTTAGTGCTCCATTAGAAAAGAGATTGATCGGCTTTCAGATATTATTATTATTATTTTTTAAAAATTAATTTCTTATATAATCAACATATATATATATATATATCTCTCTCTTATTAGTGTACTTTGTTTCTTCCTTTGGGTCTTCTAATAAAAATTGCAAAAATTTCAACAATGCATTTCAGGGTTAGTTTGCAAGGGCTATTATTATATTATATTATATTATGTATTATGTCACCACTCATTCTAAAAAAAGATTAAAAAGAAGAACTGCAAAGCTGAAACCCTCGCTCGAAATCCAAAAACAAAACCCCATCACTCAATTATTACAAACCCCACAACACTTTTTCACCCCACACCCGTAGCAAATAAATTCCACCTCCCCTCACAGCCTACAACCAAATACCACACATAACAACACAACCATGTTGTTTTCACACACACTTTTCCTCAAATTATTCATGTTACAAGTCCTTTGTACCATCATCACCATCGCCGTGGCCGTCCCCGCCGCTGCAACTACCGCCACCCTTTACCCCGATTTTCAACTCCTGAAGGTCAAAGAATCAATTCAAGATACAAAAGTCAAGCCTGCTAAGATTTCCCAATTAGATGAACTCTTCGGAAGCCATAATAATACAGAAAACGAAGGCAAATGGAAGCTCAAACTAGTACCTAGAGATAAGATATCATCCGCCGACTTTCATGATCATCGCCACAGTTTTCATGCGCGCATGCAAAGGGACGTGAAAAGGGCGGCTACCCTCGTACGCCACCTCTCTGGGGGTGTCGCCGGAAATTATGAGGTAGAAGATTTCGGAACAGACGTCGTTTCGGGCATGGACCAAGGAAGCGGAGAATATTTTGTTAGAATAGGAGTGGGTAGCCCGCCGAGAAATCAGTACATGGTTATTGACTCAGGTTCTGATATCGTTTGGGTTCAATGTCAGCCTTGTAACCAATGTTACAAGCAATCCGACCCCGTTTTTGATCCCGCAGATTCAGCGTCGTTTACCGGCGTTTCTTGCAGCTCCGCCGTCTGCGATCGACTTGAGAACGCCGGCTGCCATGCGGGTCATTGTCGATACGAGGTGTCGTACGGTGATGGGTCGTACACAAAGGGCACACTAGCGCTTGAGACGCTTACGATAGGGCGTACGGTGGTGAAGAACGTAGCCATTGGCTGCGGCCATAAGAATCAAGGCATGTTCGTCGGAGCTGCCGGGCTATTGGGCCTAGGTGGCGGATCCATGTCGTTTGTGGATCAATTGGGTGGCCAGACCGGTGGTGCATTTAGTTACTGTTTAGGGAGCCGGGGAACCGGATCTTCCGGGTCGTTAGTATTCGGTCGTGGAGCATTACCCGTTGGTGCTGCATGGGTCCCATTGGTCCGTAATCCACGGGCACCAAGTTTCTACTATGTTGGACTTTCGGGACTTGGTGTCGGAGGTATCCGAGTACCCATATCCGAAGATATTTTCCAGCTAACCCAACTCGGTTACGGAGGGGTAGTTATGGACACCGGAACTGCCGTGACTAGGCTGCCAACGGTGGCGTACGAGGCATTCCGTGAGGCGTTTATCGCACAAACCGGGAACCTCCCTCGGGCTTCCGGAGTATCCATATTCGACACATGTTATAACCTCGACGGATTTGTATCAGTTCGGGTACCAACGGTGTCGTTTTATTTCTCGGACGGGCCAATACTTACACTTCCAGCAACTAACTTTCTAATACCGGTGGATGATGCGGGGACGTTTTGTTTTGCATTTGCTGGTTCCCCTTCGGGACTATCCATTATTGGGAATATTCAACAAGAGGGGATTCAGATTTCTTTTGATGGTGCAAATGGGTTTGTGGGATTTGGCCCTAATGTTTGCTAAGAAGATTTAAAGTAATTAGTGAATTTTGCTTAGTCTTTTAGGTAAATTACTTATATATTTATATGAATAGTTTTTATATTATATATGTTTAGCATTATTGTATTGGTAATTTATGATCATGTGGGCATATTATGCTAGTTAATAATGTATTAAAAGTTGTGCTTTCTCTGCCTAATGAAGAAGTTTGTGTGTGAAAAGTAAAAACTGCATATGCGATTATGATTCTATGAAGCTTTTGCAAAGAGGAGAGGTAGAAGAGTCAAATATTGGCAAGGGAAAACAACAGAGTCAAAAGAATCCAACAAAAGGTAACTTACATGGGCATTAAAGCAACCCTTTTTGTGACATAGGAGGATCCAAGATAGACCTTTTACTCTATATTTAGTAGATTAATAAGAAGAATATATAATTTCAATCCCCAATTGTGGGTGGAAATCATATGATCTTGCCACTGCATGTTTTGTTCATTGCATAACACCCTTTTCTTTTCTTCTTTTGTCAATCTTTTTCTTTTCTTTATATGTTGTGAATACAAATAGAGAGATTCTTTTACTCTCTCTCTCACAAGAGTATAGTAGAGTGTCGTGTAAAATCATGAGGCAGGGAGCCACCAACAAGTTGGACATGTGAAACCATTACTTTCACAAAGTCGGAGAGCTATTACTAGGATAGGAGAGGGAATTTTGGTCTACATTTGTTTGTAACCTAAGTTGGAGAGCATTCAAGCAATTACTTTTACAAAGGCATCATCAATTATCTGCTTGCTTTTCCCCAAATTTGAAGGATTTTGAGAGATTATTACTTTTGCACCTTTTCAAAGTTTGAGAAGAAAGAAAACAAAAACAATTTCACATCTCTTCCTGTATTGGAAAACTGTATCTCCCCAATGCCAATTAACCCACCTAGGGTTTTGTTCTGAAAGCACTTTAGAGGCCCACAAAAGTTATGACTTGTTTGGTGAAATTTGTGGGAGGAAAAGGAATCAATAAAAGGAATGGTAATGCGAGCTTTCTTCAGAAACTCCAGATCGTTTCGGATAAGCTTATTTAAATTTTCCTCTTCACGCCTCTTTCCCCTTCCCCCAAACAATTTCTTTTCAGGATTTTGTCTCAACAAGACTAAGCTCTAAACGGGTAATAAAGATATAGTTGAATTCGGCTAACGGGCTTAACAACTATTTTTACAAGCATTGTTTTTCAAAAAGCTGGTGGGGAAATTGTTACAGCAAAACCCCTCGTTCAATAACACTCAGTTGACACTAACCCGCTTTCTCGTAACAAGAGCATGCTTTTCCATGAATTAGTATGTTATGTAAAACAGCTGGTCACGCCAATAATTCCAAAAATAGTTCAACCAAAACAAATAAATGCATTTTCTCTACCCCTCTCTTTCAGTCCTCGCAGGTCAATGTTCACCAAATACCTCCTATTTTAGATAATCAGGAGACAGTCCCTGTCGGAAAGGTCCCACATCCTTTTTTTTCCTCGTTTTGGACCAAGTAATGCCCTACTTACACTACCATAATCTACTACACATTCTATTGTCAAAAATGCCTTGTTCATTTAATCAAAGTTCCTGAAGATGTAATACCATAATCAACCTCTAGTAAGAATAGCAACAAAAGCAAAATTGTGGAAAAAGAATTATTGATTACTAGTGATTAGTAAAACTGCTTTTGCTCGGAGAATATCTTGTTTCCACTGAAAGCACAAAAACATGTTGTCCCTCTAAAGCTAAGAATACTAGTAACCAGAGTATGGTGCAAGTTAACCTGGCAAGTCGATTTTGCACTGCTTTGCCTTCTAGTGGGCCACTGCCACCGCCATAGACACTGACCAACCACAGATGAAATTTATTCCTAGTCATCTGATCATGAGATCTGGATTGCTATACAGAATATAGGGTGATCACGTTCTTCTTTCCTGTATTCTCCCAACTGTGGACAGCTCAATTCTCATAAAATTGAAAACTTAGTGAAAATGGAAAATGTACCTTGATATTGTTTACCTGCAGGACCTTGTATCTTTTCCTTGTCCGCCATTTCAGCCTTGGACCGGCCACATGCAAAATATTTCAGCAAATGAAATCAAAATCCATCATGGGTATTCCTGAATTCCATATATTGCAACAGGGATCTCCAATAGCATTAAAGCAATGGCGTTGGCAAATTACCACGATTTCCTCTTTTCTTATATTACTTCAAACTTGCATTAATGAATCAAAAAGCTAATTACCATCTAAATATTTGAAATAATTAGGAATATTTACAGTCAGCTTTAAGTTGCAACTCTACACTTCGTGGGAACAAAAATGCCTTTGTGGGGCTTCAAACCTCACAAAGGTATGATCCAAAAAATACACCAACACCACATCAGTCCTAAATGAGCCACAGCATATGTATGAGCTACAAGTGCAGCCACAGACTTCTCACGTCTCTGTGGCCAGTCAAAACTCATGCCATAGCTTTCAATACTTCCCCGACAAACTATGATTACAAAATATAGAAGGCTAGAAGGAAAAAAGTAGGGGCCAACTTGTCTTCTAGACCATAAACAGATATTTGAGATCTTCCACAGTTAGACGAGTTGCTGTGCCTCCACCATTATCTTCACCAAACGCAGATGCAACCATTTTCCTTTTATCTTCCTGCAAATAAGGTTATTGATGGAGAAAATATATCAGAGGATGAACATTTCTCATCTAACCATTAAACAATCTATCTTTTCACCACTGCCAGAAGATTATGAGAAGAATACCATTAAACAATCTATCTTTTAACCCCAATCAAAAGATTACGAGGAGAATTTATGTGTAAGCGCACAAACTTACCTCTGGTTACAAAAAACTGACAATATGAATTTATTGCAAATTGGTAGGATGCACATGCGGTGCATGATAATGAATCTCATAGCAAGAGAGTAGAAAAATGCGGACTTGCATGCATAAATTGGTCCACATGCAATGACTGGAACTTCAGAGTTAAAATTAGCGAACAACTCAATTCTTCTTCTCTTTTCGTTTTCCTTCCCTCAGTCTTAACTTGAAGGATAATAATTATTGGATGGAATATTTTAATTTCCAGATCTCATTTTTCTTTTTCTCCCTTTCAATCGTTCAAGTTGGATCACCATTATGGTATTCAAGTTGAAGCATAAGCTTTGATGTTCTACATCACCATGATACACTTGATATATATATGTGTGTGTGTGTATATATATATATTATAAACAAAAAGAATGCAGGGAATGCATGTTCTCTAATTTAACATCTTGCACAATTATAACAAACTGACAGATCTCCAATATCCTCCTTTAACTTCAAAGCACTCCTTCGAAATAGTGCAACTAACATTTCAGTTCTTCAAAACTTAGTTTACGTATCCCACTAACCTTAGAAGCGATGGACCTAATTCTTTGGAATTTAGCTCAAGTAACATCCCCATTATACCAAATCCAAAACATCTCTCTTATTTCTCAGCAAAAGTGGGTAGTACATACATTTTCATTTTCTGATAAGAAATTAAAAATTGTAAAACTTTAAGAAAAAGTGTCACATCTGTGTTGCAGACCACTTGTCCACAAGATGATCAACAAACCAACAGGGAAACCAAAAAATATACCAATAGCTTCCAATGATATTTACAATGAACACCAAACCACCCCTATACAAAACTAAACCAGCCTATACAGTATTCCAAAGAGTAATACTAAACATCCCAAGTATTTATCTTTTCATCAAAAGTGATGTGACATTCATGGATTGGATAGTGAATTGGGGTAATCAGTCATTTTGAGAGTCATAGAAGTTCACCATCCAATTGATAAGTGATAAATCATTTGGGAAGGTAAAACTTGGGATATCTTGAGGAAGTGTACTATTATTGTCTCAAAACCCCATACAATGGGGAGGATATCTGTGCAGACATCCCTGAAAGTGGATTAGTTCCATTTTCTGCTTGCTCTGTGTGAAAATTTATACTTCCTCAACATTAAGATTTCTGATCAAAGTTGCAACTTCTTAACTTCCTGGTTATGCCAATCATTAAAGATCCATTTAATAGACAAAGCAGATGGTTTACAGGTAAAGCCAGCAAAAACTTAGTATTTGTTTCTTTGGTAAGAAGTAAGACCTTAGCAATAATACCTGGAGTTTTAATATTCTATCTTCCACAGTATTGTTAATAGTGAGCCGAGTAACAGTAACAGGACGAGTCTGTCCAATTCTGTGCGTTCGATCAACAGCTTGATCTTCAGTAGTCGGATTCCACCAGAGATCCAAAAGAATAACATGACAGGCAGCAACCATATTCAAACCAAGGTTTCCTGCTTTTAATGACATCAGCATCACAGTAATCTGCAGGAATTTCAACAATTCCCAGAGCATCAGGTAATAAAGAGAGACATCTGTTGGAACGATAACATCAACTTTTGTTCTTAATTACTACATCAAAACAAAATGGTATTTTAGTTTTCTTTAGGTTAGATGACCAAACCTCAGGATCAGTGTTGAAATCTTTAACAGCCCTATCTCGTGCACCTAGAGTCATTGTTCCATCAAGCCTCCTGTATTGTATACAATGCTGATTCAGTGAATTCTCAACTAAATCCAACATCCTAGTCCACTGGGAGAAGACAATTGATTTTATTGGTCCATTTGGTGACTTTGAACCCACTGTTGTGTGCTCGGTATCATTAACACCCAGTGCAGATGTTCCATTGCTTACTGTGGAACCATGTTGTTCTAAGATTAAGCTATTGAATTCACATTGTGACTGAAGAATTTCAAGAACAGCCCTGACTTTTGATGAAATATACTCATTCTGAAGAACCATTGATTTTTCAGAAAACAATGAATGTGCAGGACTACCACCACCATCATCAGAGATGCAACTTCTAAGACTAACTTTCGAGAAAACAACATCAGCACCAAGTTGTTCTTTGCAATTAGGTGCAGGGCACATATTGTCATCTCCTGTGATATATTCTGATACACATTGATAGCAGAAAACATGGCCACACACGGTAACAACAGAGTCCTCTGGCGGATCCTGTGAAAAATCAAATAAAAAAGTATTAGGTAGAGCTCTCATAAGTGGAAAATAGGGCAAAAACAGATAATCACCAAGCAACAAGAAGAGACATTCCCAATCTATAGCCATAGCCACACTCCAAGCTTGTAGCTACATGTTACACATGTCCAGACATTTCTAGTGCATCGTTAATAAGGTCAATATAGTTCAAATACAAACTCTATACATCAAAATATACTGCTTCATGGTTGAAATGAAGAAAGCATAAAATCTTATGGAATACCAAAGTCCCCCCTCAATTCAAGTTTTTCATGGTCTTTGGCTCAAGCAAGAGTAAGTACAGCAGATACCATTAAAAGAATACATCTGAATACGAGTCTTTCTCATTTTGGAGCATTGTGGGCAAAAAAAGTTGAAGAAACAGCTGATAATTTGTTCCTCCACTCCTCAGTAGCATTTTATTTATGGGCTTATTAATGCAAGGTGGCCAAAATTCCACAGGCAGTAGAGTTCTTCTGCATCTGGACTTAACAGAGAACATTTATGCAATTGGTAAAGGACAGAAACCTAAAGAGTCTTTCAAAGTATGCTACCCTAGCGATTTTTAGGTGATTCAACAAGAAAGAAATAACCAAGTCTTTGACAAAAACACAGAGGAAGATATCATTGTTTGTAAGACAATTCCTTATTTTGTGTAGGGCATCTGTTTCACAGGAATTTCAAGATACATCTTTTTATTTATTCATCTCAATTGGGAAAGGGTTCTGAGTTAGCTTGTAAACTTCAAGGGAAGGTTTGGTTGTAAGGGTGGTGTTTTGTTTTCATTGCACAAAGCCAGAAGGTAGAGAAATTTTAGAATGTTTTTTCTATATTTCCTAATACCCCTCCTTGTGGAATCTTTTGTTCTTTTTGTCGACATCTTATCTGCTTTTGTAACTACTTTGTTCCTTGTAATATACATCTTTTCAGCTTCTCAATATAAATATACATGTATGTACATAGGTATATGTATATAGGCATATCAGTGAAATGTCATTATTTCAATATGTATCAATTTTTTATTCCTAAGAATTGCTACATAAACAAGTCAGTACAACCAATGTATGTATCACATCCTTTCTTACACCCTCTTAATTAACACAAATTCATTGCTCATACCTGAGCAAATCTTTCACCACAAGAAATGGAAGGAGTGAAATTAAATTTAATGGAACAAACAAATTATGAATAATTTTTACTTTCATCCGATGAGATTAATTTAAGATAAGTTTGAATTCATAGGAGATTAGGAGATTAATTCGAAATAAGTTGGAATTCTTAGGAGAATAGCTAGCTTATTCATAGTCATGATTCACAGATATTATCTTTGAATATTCTTGCTTAGATCCTATTAGATAATAATAGGTTGATTATTTTTCTAAGTTGTTTTGTTTTCTAGTCCAACTTTCTAGTAACAAACTCATGTAAACACCTCTATTTAAATCAGAGGGATATCAAATAAAATTTGAATCAGTTTCCTACCATTTTAAGATTTCATGTGATAACATTTAACAATCAGAAGCACACCAAACAATATCTAACAGCCATCTGTATGTTTTCTTTAACAATTGTAATACAAAAGAAATGGTCATATTTGCTTGACGAAAGATAATTATATCAAATAAAATTGGATTGTCCTATGACTTATTTGAGACAGATGATTTCCAATCATCAGCATGATGAAGTACTGGGTAAGCATTTAATAATGGCAACTAGCTTTTCCAACTTTCCTATATGAACCCTACCAAGACAAGCAAAAGCAACCAACCGAATCCTATCATTACATTGCCTTTTTTATCTTTTATTTTTGATATTGGCAAACGGTCTATCATTATCACAATGACACATCAAAATCAGTCTCTCAGAGAAGGGAACTAGCGTGAAAAGCCACTCTAACAAGTCTCACCTTTTGAGAAACGTACCCTAACTCAAATTGAAAAATGTCAAACATCAACGGATAATTCTGTAAAACACTATAGGAAGTAGAGTAGACAATCATCATCAGCTATATCACATAATCACTCTCCCTATGTGTTTCCATGAAACTACAGCATCAGGTTGCAAACTTCTCAAGTCAGAAAACTACTTAGAGCTCGAGCCTCCAACCTTTATCCAATTATTTATATAAAAAAATTCTTTGGAAATATCACAAGTGATAATCCATCAAACCCATAAACCATGCATAAGTCATATCAACATTAGCAATAATGAAATCATGTTTTTTTATAAGAAAGGGAATGAATTATATCAACAAGCACTTAAAAAACAATCCAGAGAGAAAAAATATAAGTTTCACATTTAAGTAAATCTCACATTGCATGCACAGCAGATAGCAGCAGAAGTTTCCAAGCGACTCAACAGATCAATTAGCATATTCCTAGGAAGTCTCTTTGCCATTTCCACAGAAATGTTTCCAACAGAATCAACATCATATTCTTTGACAAGAAGAGGGTGGTCACAAGCCTGACGGAGGCGGAGAAGCATCAAAAGAATATTTGCATAGTTCTGGTTCACAGTGCCAGCAGCAGCAAAAGCCTGCAAGATATAAAAAGGGTTTAGATATATGAGAAATCAGCATTACCCAATAAGATGAATTCAATCTTCAAACAAAAAATTCTTGGAACTTTATTGTAAGATCCTTACAGCAGTCTTAGCTCCAATAACATCATGCAATAAAGTTTAGCAACACAACATATTCTTAAGGATAGAAGTACCGCGTATCAGAGCAAAACAAAATTGATACTGCCATGGCATAAGATTTCATAAAATAGGCTTATCTTTCTACTTTCAGTTATGCATGTTCATAGACTTCACATCTTCAATTGAAAAAATAATAATAATGATTGATTGTTTTACCACTTACTAGTTACCAGGAATTGAATCACAGCATTATAAATTGAGAAAAGAAAATACAAGGTCCCATCTCAGAAATATGACTAGTTATAAAAGAATTCATCAAGATATTACAGTTTGTAGAGCTCATCATGTCATATCCATGCTGAGCTACATGCAAATACTCCTAGAGCACTGCTCAAGAACATGTCCATTACTTACCGGTCATGTCCACAAATTTTAACACTTATTTGGAAAAAATGAACAGAAAAAGAAAAAGAAAAGATAAGACTTCATAGCAAATTAAATAATTCTTTTGATGCAGTACACAATGGATAACTTATATGACTCACTTTGTAATGTGTTGTTTTTGTATGTACGATAAACAGAAATTTATATTGATGTGTAAAGAAGTACAAAGGTTGACCAGATGTCAACTAGCAAGCCATAAAAGGGGAATGAAAACTATACAAAATGCTGTACTCTCATCTAAAACTTGCCACTGGTAAATTCTCCAGCTATGTAAACCTTTTCCAGTGAAGTGCCAACTTGGAAAGTATCACAAAGATTAGTAATGTTCTGTTATCACTGGTAACAAATTAAACGATCATAACAACTAAGAAATACAATGGCAAATAAGCATTAAAAATGGATCTTGTCAACATAACAAATTAAGCTCACAAAAAAAATTAAAAAACAAATATTTGATGTGGACACCACTAAAATGAAAGGAAACAAAAAAAAAAAGGCATCACCACCAATTAGTAGTAGAAGTTATTGTTAACCAATCACTTACATCTCACATCCTAACCGTTAGACAGTGCAATGTGTTCTTTTTTCTTTTATTTTCTGTTTTGAGTAGAGTAACATTTTACACTGAAGCGGGCAGGCTTACAGTAGTACAGGCAACTTAAATAATTGAGGAGTCAAGTTTAGTTTTGTGATTTTGGGTATCAAGGGTGTGATGCCTCTCCTGAGATGTATGATGCCAAGGTTCTTTGAAACCTATCTTCTCATTTCTTTAGTTTCAGCCGGCTGAATTTTGGCCTTAAGGCATATTTAAGTATAGAAAACAACTATAAGAGCATCCTAGTCATGCTGGCTTAACCAGCCCCTAAAATTTCCTAATTTTCTATATGTTCAGGTATTGTGAACCTGCAGAGAATCCTGTCTCCTTCAATAGATCCAGTCTTGCAAGACATCTGCCATAATGTAGTTTAGTAGCAATTGCATCACAAAAATTATTTCTGTCACATGCAAATATAAAGTACAGTAAATCTTTTGAACCCTTACTTTAAATATGCATATTACAGAACAAAATATTTGCAAAATCAAAAGATGATTTTGTTTTGCGACCAGATGCAAAAAGAATGTAGAAAGTAGTGGGTCATGTACAACAGCAAGCTATCTGTTTGCATGTCAGAAAATCAAACCTATGATGAGAAATACTTTGCCAGTCACATACAATTTCCTCAATTTAGAATAAAAAATGTGAAACAGAAAGCACCTTAAATTTTGTAAGTGAATCGGATTCAAGCTTCTTATAGAAAGCCCATTCCTCAGCTGAGAAGTCCACCTTTGTCAAGCGGATAGACTTCGGAGGCAAATTAATTATAGGCCGACCATCAATCAGTGTTTCTAGAACATAAAAACTATTGATTGGTATCAAACAAACAAACAAGAAATTAAAGTTAAAATTCATAATGGCACATCAAGAGAACAGCATGAGAGAAATATATAATGTTTGTAGCAAAGTACAAATATCCATCATATAGAATCAGATTTAGATTATTCGCTGATTAGAAGTAAATGAAAGCAGAGATAAATTTCATAAGAAAAAATATAACCCAGATAAAAGTATGACAAACTTCACTTAGAATGTCTTTAAGCTGAAGTAAATTTATGTGGAAATGCATAGACCATTAAGGGAAAGAAATATGAATCACTCAAGCAGAAGCATGTATACAAATGTAACTATATTTTAGTCAGCCTTAACTATTTTATAACTCAAAAACCTCATCAAGAAGACTTGCACAATTTGTGCCTAAACATGACACCAGGAGGTTCTTTAAGAGAACATGTGCAGGCCAATGAATAAGGGGATCATGACCAATAAGTTGGATAGCTAGTGATTAACTGATAAAAACATTAGCACTGAAATGATTGTATTAACTGGTGATAATCACCATTTATATCCTTGTTCATCAGTATGTTGCTACTACCACTCAGTATTTACAAGTAGGAACCCTGCCACCAGTATAGGCACTCCCTTTGTAATTATAGACTCCATATTTGGAAAGAACCAAAAATATAGGCTTGACAGAAAGGCGACACCAAGAAAAAGATCCCTTAAAAGTCACAAATCTTCATTAGCCCCTCCATCGCACCCCCAAGAAAAAATTAGTAAATAAAAAAAAATTATCATATCATTGACAACATACTCCCTACGCAGAATACATTCTACAATTGCCCTATACTGTTCATAACAAGTAAAGCATTCTAGCTATTTGTCAGTTGACACACCTCCCCAGCTTGCCCACAACAAAAATACTGCATTTGGCATGATGAAATTGGTGCAAAACTTGAAGATGCGAACAAAGTGCCTCTAGCCGAGAGCAACATGATAGAAGATGACCCTTGGTTTCCCTATTCTTTTAATTGGGACATACTCGGTGCTTAATGCAGATTTATTTTTAAGAAATGATCCCATGATCCACTCTTTCTACATCTTTACAAAAGTTGTATAATTAAAAGCGTTTTTTCCACAAAATTCATATCTGCAATAACAACAAAACTACGATAAGACCATTTCAACATACTTTACTTGTTAAATAATATGCTTGCATGAAAATAATTTCATAATTTTTCTCTTGTATGTAAAAGCCGTGACATGAAGAAAAACATTTTAGTGTATAACCATCAAGGACACGAGAAGACTTAAAGCATTTTCGTGAAAAATTTTATATATTGCAACCAGGCAGACAGTGAAGGAACAAAAATTGAAACCACTCATATTTGAACATCCAGCATGCATTAAACTTTCAAACCTGGAGACAATTTGACTACCAGAAAGAAGCTTCTCAAAGCATATTATCCAGTGCTCCAAAACTCACCACATCATGGATGGTATTTGATGAATATTTAAAGTGTATAGAAGAAGCCTCAACATAGAATTTGTCTATCCTAAACTAAACCTTGGACCTGAAAATCTTGAGACAGTACCATCCTGTGTTTGTCAAAAAATTGTCTCATACTTTCAGCCCCCATAAAGCAAACAAACCCATAATCCTATGGCAAGGGCTCACAGCGCAAAGCACCGATGTCATTTCATTTTGAATTAAAGAACAAAAGTCAAATACAATCTCAATCAATTTAAAGGATCTATTCAATGGAAATCACATCCACCTCTTTAGCATCACAGTTTAACAGCTCCACGACCACTACACCACCACAAATAGAGAGCTCTAATTATGACAAATATTTACAATAACTTATATTCTTTTCAAATACAATGCCACAAATATTCTATTCGCACTCAATGTTTGAGTGTATTCGGATTGCCTTAGTGACATCTAAATTGCTTTTCCTGATTTCTTGTAAACTCCATTGGCACTCCCAATCATAATTTCTGCCAGGTCAGGAGATACTTAGGAAGATGAAGAAAGGGAAATTGGACTTTGCAAGAAAAAGTTGCAGAAAGTCAAAAATAAAATACACTTGAGCAGGGTTAGATGTATCATAATCTTTGAAAATAGCCTCTGAATAGCTAGACAGACTAAAGCCAAGAAGCAAACAAAAGAAGATGTATAGGTAAGCATCAAGCTATTGAGAAGTCCAGAACTACAAGTAGATAATGAGATTATCTTCCATTTTACTTCAGCCAAAATAACTCCATTATGCATAGACAACCTAATCCAAATCAATGGCCATTGGAATTACCACCTAGGTTGAACCAGATACAGAAAACACACTCAATTCTCAGCAGGAGGCCATGAGAGAGAAACTCATTGAAATCTTCACAACAAGAAGAGTCACAAAGACACATCAAACGTCGAAATCCATGCCACGAACAAAGGAAATAATTCCCAAACTCTGGACCTCCCAAACATAAAACCTCACTCACATGCAGAGAGAGAGAGAGAGAGAGAGAGAGAGAAAAGAAAAAAAGGGGTAAGAAGTCACCTTTTGTACGACGCAGCATTATAGCCCTCAGTACAGCTTGAAGTTTCTTGTAACCGTGAAGTGAATTTCTTGATATTGGGATCTTTATTGTACTGTAGAATGATTTATATACAGCATATGGGTCATATTTTAGAAACCTGAAGTAACTGTACAGATCATCAATTGTATTTTGTATTGGCGTTCCAGATAAGCACCACCTTCTTTTGGCTCGAAGGCTGCAGCAGGCTCTAGCCACTTGAGTCCGGTGATTCTTTATTGTTTGAGCTTCATCTAGTACCACTCTAAACCAACCTACTCTGGCAAGTGCACCACAACCAAAGTCAATTGAGGAACAACCGTTTCCTTTTCTACCCTTCTTTACCCTCTTGCTACCATTAGATATTTTTTTCCTCTTCTTATTAACTGAAAATTCAGAAGACAGTCCATGCATTTCCCCATTTTTCTCATCAGCCTCATCGTCATCCACTAAAGGTTGTTTTGGAACTTCATTAGTTACAATTGAATAAGTCGTCAGAACCACATCATACTTTGCTAGTTCAACAGGATCCTTAGTCCTACTACCTCCATGATAAATGAGAACAGAAAGTTTAGCCTCGTCTGAAACTTTGTCCTCCAGCTCCCTGGCCCACTGTCGAAGAACACTAGCTGGACACACAACCAATGTACCAGCAGCTGGCCTACGCCGATTGAATGCACGACTAGAAGTACTCACTTCTGGGACTGGTTTAATATCATCAGATTCTCCAGTCTGCTTGATCTTATCCAAACCAGCACTGCCATTATCATCGTCGACATCCAAATCCAAAGCTTCAGTTTTGTGATTGCATGAATCTTCTGTTTTTGATTTTGATTGCAGTGACCTCTGCATTTGTATAAGGGCAATTATTGAGATTGTTTTACCAAGGCCCTGTAATATAAGAGTGCAATCAGTCAGGGTGTAAATAAGAATAATCTATCAAAATAGTATCATTATGAAGACATAACAACTAAGCTTAGAAGGGGTGACCTGATCATCAGCTAAAATTCCACCCAAACAATGGAGACTTCTTGTTTCCTTCTGGAGCATCCATGCCAATGCAATCTTCTGTAAACCAAAACAATTTAGATAAAACTTAGTGCTGAACAAAAACAAAATAGACTACTTATAATAATAAAGGCTAAGATTAGACCTGATGTCTTAAAAGATTGACAGACAAAAGGCCATCAGGTAGAGTAGCTTCAACTTTTGGTTGATTGAGATCCTGCAAGAACAAAGGTCTACTAATCCAATCCTTTTATTGCTTCAAACAATGATTGATTGTCAATAGCTTAAGATAAAAAGTGGACAGTTGCATTAACAGCTTTTTATACCCAAAAAATCAAAAATAGAAACAATTTATAACAGAAAGAAAAAGAGGGTTCAGGGTAACACTTCTTCAAAAACAGTTACAAGTGAAACTAGTTTAGAACGTACTGACTGACACTAAGAAGACTTCCCATATTTTATTTCTGAAGACCTTGAAAAAAAATTAGGCCACCAATATGGTATAAAATTTTCAAAAGTCAAGACCACCTAAGACACCACTAAATGAAAAATGATTTAGTAGTATATTACCACAGCTGTATCTTGAAAATTTCAGCATTTTCCACATAAAAATTACAAGAAATTAGACTCATAAATACTGGAAGAAAAACAAAGTAACAAAAGGACCTAGAAAACTTCAGGTCAAAGAATAAACATAATGAAAGAAAAAAGAAACAAAATCAAAGACCAAAATATTGTCCTATATCAAAAATTAAAATGATGAGACCAAAAGTTCATGTATTGATTAAAATGGTAACCCTGTGACGTTTTTATAAAAGGTTAAGAGCTTATATCTCAATTATTGGCCACAAAAGGGTTCTCTAAGCACCAATGTAAACTTCGGTTAAATAACATCAACTATTCTTAGAACTCTTAGACCATGTTAAACTGTGGGAATACTTAGCATAAAATCATTCAAATTTTCAATCACTAACAAAACTGAGTTAACAACCACCTTTAACTTATGTTTTTTGTTTATTAAAATCAAAAGCATTTTTTGTCAGTCTTAATAAGAAATTTTTTTTCATAAAAAGCAAATAAAGAAGAGTTGAAAAAAAGAATTTCTCACTGCAGGGTTGACAGTAAGAAAGAGAATACTGAATAAGACTCTCATAAATATTATGAGAATAAGATACATAGCATACCAATCCCATTTCCCTCAATGGTAGTGCAGATTGGTCAACCAGTAACAGTGATATTCCAGTCATAATCATCAAAAGAAAGACACATAGATCCCTATGCAATATAACAGAACTGATTTTGACTTGTAACAAAGACAATTCAACAAAGATCCGTATTATCTCGCAAGGTAATGAGAGAAAGGGGTAGAGGGCTAACCTAAAGTAGCAGAGAATCCATATGGAAAAGAATGATGATCTAGAGAAACTGAATAGAGGTATATTAATAGGAAAGATGAAAAAAATTACAAAAGTTGACTATATGTCTGTCAAAGAAAATTCAGCTAGCCATTTAAAGCCAACAGATTCTACATCCTGTACAGCTAGTTACAGCAAATTTTTTTGTGATTGTAAATTTTGATTCTTTCCTTATTTCTGAAATAGCAGCTGTAGACCAACTAAACATGGTTTTGTATATGGTAGTTTTGCTGCTGTAAGGGCTGTAAATGACCATGTATATTTTCTATATAAAGGGATTTCTCCTAAGAGGAGAGCATGGTTTTTCTCAAAACTTCACTAAGTTTGTTAATTTCCACAAACAACTACAGACAAATGGTAAAGGACAACAAAATCCTCTGTAAATGTGTGTTCTGTAAATAACAGGAGTCTCAAAATGCACAAACTAGCTCTCAAACCCACTTCCCAATTGTTAAGCAGAACAAAAAAATGTATCCTCAAAATAATTTGAAACCTAGTTCAACAAGGGTGAAAAAGAAAGAGAAAGAGATTTCAACCCATAAGCACTGGACTTCTTCCTCTCTCTTTTCTTCAAATATACTCTATTTTTTTCTAAATCATCCAAGTAAGAGGTAGAACAGCAGACTTCCTTAGAATTGGTTGTCTTTCCTTTCCCAAAAGCAAAAATAGTCCCAACAATTAGAACTGAAGAGGCCAAAACAATCTTCAAGTTAGTTCATAGTTAGGGCAGAAGTAGTTTCCTTAATTATTTCAGTTTTTTTTAACTCTCTTGTAATATTTAGAGCTTGCACAGATTTATGAAGAAGAATAGAAGGATTTTATTCTTCCTGCTTTCAAGATGCACACACATAAAGGATTGATTGCACTTATGGTCAATTAGGTCTCATTTTGTTGTAATTAAATTACTGAGATTTATGTTTCAACATTAGCTAAACCTATTATTCAAAACATAACAAGAAGTCCCTAAATTGTAATCTAATTCCTCAGAGAAAAAAGGCAAGCAAAAGGTCTATATATTCCATGTACTCTCTAAAAATAAGCTATCCAGGGATTAAATATTCCCTCCAGATATAAGCTGTTCTTGATGATGAAAAATTGATAAGACTAATTTGTAAAGACTAATGTTGACCAATTGGAAACAGGATCTGCCTATTGTCATTGCCAAATATTCCCGTTACCATACTATTTCTCCTCATCTCTATACTTGATCTCATAAATTCCCAAAAATATTGACATGGCATATCAAAATATGCCAACAACTTCAAATTGATAGAAAATTGTTTGAAAAAATGCCAAACAAATAGCAATTCAACTCATGATTAAGGGAGTAAATTGTGTCCAATACCTCCAACGCCGCTTGATAGATCAATCTCTCATCATTTCCAGCCCTTTCTTCAGCAGAACCTAAACGATAGACCGGTTCATTTGGACCACCGTATTGGGTTGACAGAATAGACTTTCCATGCATCAAAGAAGGTGGCAGAATCCTATTCCCCCTATTCTCATACACCATGATATCCTCATCAGTTTTCTTCATATAATAGTCTCTCCTGTAGCCCTTCCCATTGGATGTACTTGGTCCAGCTAAGTAGTAGGAGTTTCCAAAAGTATCATGAATCTGACTACTGTTCACATTTTCCACTGAATTTTTTGATTTTGCATCTAGTGCATATGGCTGAGGGAATGCAGGAAGTGTCCTCTTCAAAGCCTGCTGAGACGAAATTCTCTCATAATCTGTAGAAGAATCATTAGCAATTCGAGAATTAACAGTCTGAAGCTGACCCACACTCCCATTCCGTGAAAAATAATTAGAATCATCTGGTCGGCCTTTTGACACTAGATTGTCCTCACTAGAACCAGGAAGCATCTGCACTTTTGTCCGTGAATAATTATGTACAGTTGAAGAGCTCCTGTTGGATGCATATGACCTTTCAAAAGTAGGAACTTTTTGAGGCTGCCCACTGGACCCTGCAAATTTATTTAATGGGATGTCATTGACAATAACACATTTATCGTTTAACTAAAACCTGGGGAAGTTATCAATTTGCAAAACCATTCTGACCTGCACTCATTGAATTTAGGCCAGGCTTAGTTGCCCATGATGGAAGAATCCTTACATTGCTAGATTGACTTATCTCTGATGTAGCTGATTCTCCTATCTCCAAATCACTGTCAGATGAACTGATGTCTATAGGATCGATTGCAGCCATCAAAGATAAATAGAGATTTTCCGTTTCTTCAACCAAATTAGAAACAGAACTCCTGAAAGACGAGCCAACCTGCAACTGAAAAACAATTACAAATATCTAAAGCATCAATATAACTTTAGAAGCACCAGTACTATCAAATCATCAGACATTAGCATACCTTGATTCACCTGGTCCACACAATGTCTTATAATTAAGATAAGAATCCATTTAAAAAAGAGTAACATCACCAAGTTGAATCAACGAAGTTACAAAGAGGATGCTCATGTTTAAACATCAACTCAAATGCTCTTCTCTAAATCCTTCAAAACAGAAAATTAACAAGTGTAGCTTAGTGCAACATAGCATGGAAAGAACAGAAATTCATAATGTATACAAAACATAAAAAATCTAAGGAGTACACATTGAAAATTGAATCAAAAACCACCCTCAATGTATAAAAGGAGGCCAAAACAAAGCCTCCATGCAGCAAAAAGTAAAACAAGAACTTTGATTTAATTGTTACGTGGTGTTTAGAATATTTTATGCAATTAGAACTATATTTATTCATCTATATTTTTCATCTTTTTTTACTTTGACTTTGATTATCTATATTAATTATTAAAAAAATAAAAAAAAAAATTGACAAAAAAGAACATGATTCTACTTAATTGTAAATTAGTCAATGGAGCTTTGGTAATATGCAGTGGTACACCTAAAAATTAGAGATAAGTAGCATATTAGCATATGTCGTGCACCGCTCAGCTCAAGGGGGATATTTCAACCGCGTAACATCTTGAACTTAAGGATAAAATGTGTCGCCTGGAGAGTGAAAGATCACACCCACAGGATGCAATTTTCTGGTCTTAACCATAGTGACAACTTGCCCACCCTAAAGAGTTGGATCCATAAAGGATTGACATAAAATAAGGCCCAAGATTTCATGATAATTCAGAATTACAGCCTATTTTTCGTTATTTCCCACCAAGAACAATATAAAAGGTATAGGAAGCTTACTCTAAATTGTTCCTCCAAGGAGTGTTAATAAGCTGCCTGTAACTCCTCACCATTTTGCCAACTACCTCAAACACCATAGAAAGCCCTTCAAAACACTCTCCAAGTTTATAATTTCGCCCAACTCGCTCTCTCCCTGAAGAGTTTTATAAAACCTCGATATTGACTTAAGCGTCAAGATTTTCATCAGGCTTCACCACTAACATCAACTAACCCTTCCTTGTCTTTATATATATCTCAGTGTAGCAACGCTCACAGCCTTTGAGCACAGGCACCTAGTAATCAACCATTTTCTCTCATTCATAACCCCAAGTTTGTGGACCTGTACACCATGTCCAAGGAATAAAACCACCTTTTCACCAAAACTCCTTTGAAGTAGACCTAATCTTTACCCTCAGCATCAAGGCTTATTTGTTCACAATATTTTAAGCTTGTGATCTTATATATGTATTCTTATCTCAGCCTTACCCTCTTATTAGTCTTGTCCCATTTCAAAATTTATCATTTCCAACTTAAATGTAACCATAACCCCATAATATGAAATGTATTATTTCAATCTAAGTAAGTTAATCAATAAGAATTCGATACACCACATATTTGGGTAATTGTCCTCCCATTTCCTTCCACTTTATTCTCCCTTTTATTTGACACACTGCATCTTATGAAGTAGTCCACAACAACCCCTAGTTTTCCTTCATTATCTAAAATCTACCTTTACAACCCTAAAAGTGCAGCTTATAAAAAGATCACACCCACTGTCTACATTATCTATCATCATTAAAGTAAATCCCAGAAACCTATTTCCAACAACATCAAATTACCTTTTTGTATAACTGTAGCCTGCCTAATGCCAACAAACATAACAAGCAATATGATGGCTTTTTTAATTTTTCAAGCAAGACATAGCTCCTAGATGTAAAAAAAAACAACCACAAAATGATGGATATTCTCCATCCCAGGGACAAATTTAAATACAATAAACACAGTAAACTAATGATTTTTGGCGTAGCAAATTATATAGAACCAAATATAACAGTTAGCATGTCGAAGGCAAGATTCCAAGAGACTACCACAAGAACAATCACCAAAATGAGTGATCTCTTTTACTTCCATCCCAAGGGCAGGTGAATTTATAATCACATAGAACTATAGTTCCAATGCAAGTGAATGATATATAACTTGTAACTCATGCAAATTCAAAACCAAAAAGGAAATCAGGTATATAATTTGGTGGTCCAAAAAGGCGAAGCTAAATTATTTGACACTCCCATCCCACAAATAAAATTATGAATAATTATTAAAAGAACAAAATAGACAAGTAACAAGGTCAATCATTTTGCTGCAAGCCAAGCTCACATATATGCTTAACACCTGAGAGAAATTAAACTTTCAGACATGAAACTAAAAATTAACCTATTCTTCAAGTCCAGATTCAAAGTATTGTCACTCCCTTGCATCCAAAAAAGTTTCGCTAACAAGAATTCACTCCTGACATAAAATTAACATGTACATTCCATCTCTGAGCAAAAGCATACTAATTCCCCAAAATTCACTCCAATCCAAGTTGGTGGACTTCAGTTCTAATTTGCTACGAACCAAAAAGGAGCAAACAAAGACTACCCAACTCCCCCAACTGCAAAATTCGGTCATAAACGACAATAGTTAATACATAAGACGCAGAAACAAACCATCAAAATCAGTAAATTTTGGTTCATTAAAATATCTCAGCGCATAAGAAATAAAAAATTTCAAACTTATAGTCAAAGGAGACGCATTAGAGAAAGAGACTGAAAATCCCTACCAGTTGTGTGTAGCCAATCCACGTTGTACAGTCATACTGTTCATAGGGTTTTAGAGAGAGAAAGAACAGCGAGTGATTCGCGTGTTTGCAGGCCTTCTTCTAGAGAGAGAGTGGTAACGGTAGCGTTTTGAGCACAGGGAAGAGAGCATTCGTTAATCTCTGGATTCCCCACAAAATTTTTTAAAACCAAAACAGAAATTTTTTTCCTTTTTACTTTTAAAGATAAAAAAAAATTAAGGATATTTTTAAATATTTTTTCTTAAATTAGAAGAAATTATACGTAAATGTAAATTTTTAAAAAATTAATAAAAAATATTTTTTAACAAT
>CP135537.1:4572045-4599282 GCA_032402905.1 Khaya senegalensis
CGTCGAACACCGGTGACTCTAGTTGACTCTGAACCTCGGTAGTCTCATCTTTGTATGTTATTATTACCGCATAGCCAGTCATGTTGCTCGTTGTTCTCTCTTCTTTCCCTTTTTAGTGGATGGACTGCTTAATGCGTATATGTTTTTGCAAATTGAATTTGAATTTCATGTATACATTAGTGAGTGTAGAGATTTCTGGGGATTCTTTTTTGTAGCTTGTATTAAATAATTATTGTTTGTCATTCTCCTCTGCGGCTATCTCTTTTGTGTTTAGTTATAGTTTATTTTAACTGGTAGAGCATTGAGTTTGGAGTCATATATTTTTGAGATTAATTATTTGAATTGCAAGATACAATATTTGGATTTATATTAACTGTTAACTTCAATTGGCTGGCTAATTTCTATACCTTTTTAAGTGGCCTTGTCTGCGAAGAATAGTGCTCGATAACATAACATAGTGGTGGATGAATTCAGGTATGGTTAAGAATATAGGTGCTATAAGTTCATAAGTAGTGGCATGAGTTAAGTGGAAAATTGGTAAGTGCGGATGGGAAGCTGAATATGGTACAAGAATAATTTGGTAAGTTGATTTACAATTTCCTATTCAAGAGTTAGAAATGGAGACTGGAATTTATATTCATGATATGATGTTATTGAGATAAGAAAAAGCCACAATAATTGACTAATGTTTGGTTTGTTTTAACTATAGAGTGCAAAAAGTTTTGTTACTTTTACTGGAGAACCATTTAGACAGCTTCAATGCTTTTGTGTAGACATATTGGGGCTATATGAGAAGGTTTTTCCTGCTTACGTAGGACTGAAAAAGCATGTTTAGATCCTTAGAAATGCTAATTGGAGAAAATGTAGTTTTCACGTTGATAAATCAGTATATCTTGTACATGTTGGCTGAAAGATTTAAATGTGATTGAATTGTAGATTTTTTTTTTTTTTTTCCCTTTGTCAAGCGGGTTAATTTTAGCGTGCCACTTTATTGGAAGACTATGCTTTAACAATTGGTGCTTTCTTTTGAGAGAAAAATGTAACTCTCAAAAATTGTGGTTATCTAATCAAATGCTTTTTCTAAAATCTAAGCTTAAATTTTCACGATGAATAGTGGATTTGAACTTTTGTTTTGTGTCAGAGTTATGATCCTGCCAATTTGTATAACTAGGAAGCAATTATCACAAGAAGGGACATTGAGAGTCTTGTTTGGGATTGAGATGCTGTGGCTTCTAATCCACAACTGTTGTAGGATAGAACTACCAACTAAATTGCACATTTACCAAATATTTTAATTATCATGCTTTCAAAGTTAAGATGAAATTTTGGGAACTTCCATTAGTTAGTGTACAAAGGTAGCTTTCATTTAGATAGAGTTTCATATTTCATTTTCTGACCTTGGCCCATTCTGGTCATAAAGAAATCTTGCCTCACTTTTGGGTGACTACAGCCACATTCTGCAGGATCATATGGCTGGTAGAAATCATATACCGCATCATCTTGATGGTGTTCGAGGTTTCCATGATGGTCCTCACCCTGTTTTGAACCGTGGTCAAGCACCCATGCCTTTCCACTCGGCAGCTTTAGAAGAAGAACTTGAAATACAACGTCGAGAGATGCATCAAATTATATCTGAGAATCGGCATGTTATTGATGATAATACACTTCTGCAAAGGGAACTGACAGCTGCAAAGGATGAGATTCACAGATTGGGGCAGATGATACCAAAACTTCGTGCTGACAAAGAGACACAGGCGAGGGAGTTGATTGATAGAGGCCTGAAGCTAGAAGCTGAGCTCCATGCTTCTGAGCCTCTGAGGGCAGAGGTTATGCAGTTGAGGGCTGATGTTCAGAAATTGAATGGCTTGCGACAAGAATTGACTACTCAAGTCAAAGGTCTAACCAAGGACATTAATCGAATTCAAGCTGAAAACAAGCAACTAACTGCCTTGAGGGCTGATATAGATGGGATCCGCAATGAGGTTATTGAGGCCAGGTTTGAAATTGGATCCTTGTTTGGCTAAATTCTTCATATGAGTTTGAGTTATACTCCTTTCTATGCTTGATTTACTAAGTGGAAAACTCATACTAGGATCACTATTGTGTACAATGAATCTTTTTTCTTTGTGTTAAAATTTACACCTAGCAATATCTATAGGAGAGCATTTGAATTTGAGAAGAAGGCCAATGAGAAGCAAGTTGAACATAAGCAAATAATGGAGAAAAACCTCATTTCCATGGCTCGTGATATCGAGAAGTTGCGAGCAGAGCTGCTGAATGCAGAGAGGAGAGCGCAAGGTCTTGGTAAACTCTCTTTTTCTTTCTTAGTATTATTACTTGAAGTATAATTTTGAAAGCTTGGTGGTACTGGGACTCTTTTATAATCATATAGGTAACGGTGGTTATGGTGGTGCATTTGACAATGGCTATGGTGGTGCTTGGGGGCATTATGATAAGCGTGGCCCTCCTCGACATTGAATACTTATGAAGATTATCTTTTGATGATTTTGCATTGAATTTGCATGTCCAGGTTTTAGCTTCTTCGTGACACAGCATGTAGAACTCTTTTAGTATGACATATGTGCTGCTTACCGGTTTTCTGAAGAAGTTAGTTATTTCGGTGTACTTGGCTTTTAACAGGAATAGTTGTGATTTATTGAAGTTATTTGTCTTCATTTGCCTTCATTTCTTGTCGCCAGTAGAAAGAGGTGCGATTATCTGCAGGGCTCAATTATTTAGAATGTTATTATTAAGAAGGTCAATATGCTCTGGTTCACCAAGTAGAAACAAGTTCAGTTTGTGGAGCCATGCAACTCAAATTATAACCATACCTACACCTACACAAGCTCGCTGACAAGTGTAATGTATGCAGGGCTTGCAATTGGATGGACCAATCCTGAACTTTTAAAGCAACTGCTACCCTTACATATTTCTGCAAGTAATTCTCTTACTTTTACTCAACATGGTAATCAAGAAGAAGTTGCATGTCAAAAAAGAAGATGCCAATGGTAAAAGATCTTCGACATCCAATGGAGATCCAAAAGTTATTTCTCTTTCTGCATAATCAACTTGATCCATGGTCTAATATCTAGTTCATCGTATTTGATGTCTTTGTCCTCATCTATACCAAAAAAAAAAAAAATGATCTGGGAGAGACGCATTATTTGTTGACATGCTGCAACAATTACTATCAAAACCGCAAGTAATTAAGTGTTATGAAAGAATGAAAAAGAAATAGAATTCCAGTTACAACACAGCATCAATGAGAAATTTCTGCTGGAAGGATATGATCCCAATTACTCCATACACCTAAAAATCTAGAGGTGATGAGAGACCCTAACAAGTCATTGTTTAAAGAGGAAAGAAAAAAGGAAGATACAAAAACAAACAAATTTAATAACTTTAATAATAATCTTAAGTTGACTCGGAAGCAAACTCAATCTTCTTCTGCCTCAATTGGTCAGAGAAGGGATGAATGAACTGTACTTGTGTCCCGCATTTGAAAAAATAAAAATAGAAAACAAAGTAAAAATTCTAGCTACACCAAAGACTGCAGGAACAAAGTTAAGTAATAAACAAATAAAACAACCTTTGAGCTACATTTAATATTTGTGGGCAACAAAACCAAAACCAAAACCAAATTGTAAAGGTTAGTAAATGGTAAATGTAGTTTAGATTACTCCACCCTGTGAAAAAATAAAACTCATGACCTTGCTTTCAAAACCTTTGAAATGGCTCGAATGGTTGAAGGCGTTGTCCGACAGCAACCCCCTATGAGTTTAGCTCCTGAATCCCGCCATCTTGTTGCAAATAACTCAAATTTGTCATCACCAAAGCACATTGATGGCTGGCAATCCAATCAAAATTTATATAATTTGTTAATATGAGTGAAAAGACTAGGATTTTCAAGTGTAGCTGTGTGCTTTCAGTTATAGCAACCAACACTCACCAGCCATTTCTTATCTCGGCCATCCCATACCTCGCCGCTATTGGGATAAACAACTATAGCCTTTTCAGTCAGCTGAAAGTCAGAAAAAAAATTTCTAGTTCAAACAACTATAAATTTAGATGAGAATGAGAAATTGATCATTACAGAAAGTATAACTAAAGCATTTTCTATGTGTTTGAATTATGCAATAATCATCAGAGTGTAATGACTAGCCTCCTTAAATTTGCAGATGAGATTCTGAATGAATTGGGGAGGCGCACAATTTATTCCAACTGCATTTACTTTGTTGCTCTTATTGATTATATCAAGGCACTCCTTAAAACTCTCTCCTGATGGGGCGTTCTCGCCATCTACAGAGCTGAAGCAGATCCATGATGGAATTTGGATGTTTTCTTCCTCAAGAAGCTCTACACATGCCTGTAAGTTGATACATTACGTTTTATGGTGTAATGAAATGGAAAATTTTTTTCTTCAGAAGAAAACAACAGAAGAGTGATAAAATCTGATATTGCAGAAGATTAAACAAAACATTCAGAATCTTAAAAATTACTAAAAGAACTAAGCTGATGGATTAAAAAAGCCACATTGAATGCATTGTAGAAGCAGAACAATGATCATTTCAATAGAAAAGAAATGAAGTGAATTCCCATCTAAGGAATAACAATTCTCCATTTGTCCGCTAATAAAGGAAGATGTGGAAAATAGCAAATAAAGTGAAATATTCAACAAAAGTATGCAATTTAATGATCCATATTCTTAAGAATGTATACGAGGAGTAAAACACTTTTTGTATTAATAAAGCACTTGCAATTAAGGATCAAAAGTTGTTAAGTAGTAGAGATGTGATCTAGCAACATTGCCTTAATCGAAGTATGATCAATAACATGACTATAATCCACAATTTTATTTTCATTGAAAACAGATATGCAAATCAAAATTATGAACCACAAACCTGAGTTTCAAGTTTGTTGGGGATGGTTTCAAAAGCAAGCAAATCTGCACCTGCTTTCACAAGAACTTGCAATCTCCGCCGGTGGAAATCTTTCAGCTTATCCAGATCTACTCGGGGTCCATAATTTCCACTAGAAATAAAGAAAAACAATGTGATTATATTGGTTACATATAAGAAATTTGTATAAGTCGATTGTTGAATATATTCATCGATGTATCTGTCTATAATCTAAATAGTGAAGGTTAATGAAGCTACCTGTACTCAGAACCATCAGCGAGGTATGCACCATAGCTGCCAATTGAAGCTGCAACCAGAGCTCGGTTGTAATTTTGTCCAGGAACCTTCTTTATAGCATCCCAAAAGTTATCTCGTGCTTCAGTAGCCAGTTTAACACTCTTATCAAGTAATGATTCTCCTTCTTCGACGGACAATCCCCTGGAGAGAAATCCAGGTAGAGTGGCCTGTAAAATCAGGATAAAAAGATATGGAGGAATGGTTAGAAGAAAAATAGAAGTTCAAAAGAGCTTGATGCCAACAGTTGTCTTGCAAGATGCAACAGAATCATTCTGGCAAAATGAAGAATGCAAATGCATAAATACAACCATTTTCGTCAGACTTCATATCAAGTTTCAGAATGATGGTTTGTTCCAAAATTGTTCGACCAAAAAGGAGATGCTTAAGGTTTAGGAATCAGGCTTGTCACAAGCCAATGCATCTCCTCTCTGATGAATCAGTCATTGTTTCAGAAACTTTAGCAAACAATAATTAAATTGCTTATTTCTTAAGATCAAACTTAACTAACTTCTTTGTCTTTTCAAATTAATAGCATGTTTGACACTATTGTGCTTATACTTAATTTTGAAAGACGCAACAATTAAAACGTATTTGCCAGTGACTGATGTCAAATCAGTCTACTACTCACCATTCCACTAGAACTTTAACATTTACTGCTCCTATCTTACTATAAAAAGTCATGGTACCTTGATCCCAAACATAACCTAAACTAAAGAATTTCAACCCTCCACAAGAGCTTATGCCTTGTGCATCCAGGGACAGCCATTCAGCCAGAACAAATGTGTCTTGGCCATTCCTACTTATTCCAGACCACATTGTCCTTGATTTATTGGTTTCTTCAGTCTTTTTTTGGCTTTGAGAGATGAAATTAAAATATATTTCTGACAAGTCATAACACGCATACAATATATCCTAATGTTAACTCCAGACCCAGAAATTGCAATATACGGATCAAAAACGACAAAACAAAATTATTCTCATCCTAAAGCAAACACCAATATGGTAAATTTTAAATTGAAAATAAATGGAGACCTGGTAGGATGAAGTAACCAAAACATCAGCACCAGCCTCCAGATACTCCGAATGAACCTGCAAGTTATAAAACAGAGTCCAGACATATTCTATCAGAATGTACAAAAAATAAAGCACATTCAACGCATTAAAAAAGAACTGATAAAGGAAAGAAAGAAAAGAAACCCGTTTGATGAGATGGGGATCTTTGATCAAACAAAGAGCACTCCAAAGTGGGTCGTTAATGGAAGCCCCATGTCTCTCTAGCTGAGTTGCAAAACCTCCATCAATCACTGCACACCCACCTGCTTTCTCAATCAAATCATCCAATGAAGAAGTTGTCTTCTCCTTTCCCATTTCGTTTTTTTATTCTTTGAGAACTTCTCTACTTCTGTATCTGTCTTGAATGGTTTTACGTTTACGGAGTCCCGAGATTTCCAACAAGAAAGGGAGAAACTAATAAACACGTAAGAGAAGGCTATAAGGGCGCCAGAAACAGAAGGGGTTTCGTTTGTTTATTCGTTACATGTAAAATGTAGCATTTGAATGAATTCTATTCTAAATTCTGAATGCGGACAAAATTGCGTGCAGGTTCTTCATAACTTTGTATTAGACCTTCCTTTTAAGCTTTGTTCTTAAAACCTTTGCTGCTTTCGGACTCGCCTGCCTCACTTACCTACCAACAACTTGAAACTTCTACGGGGGGCCATTTGCAATTGTCAATACCAACCATTTCGTTGAATTTCTTTAACGCTGCACTACTTTGAAAGTAAATTTGAAAAAATATTTAATTATAATAAAATTTATTAAATCTATTTATTATATTTACCTTTTAATGCATTTGTCTTATAAAATTGGGACCAAATATATCATAAATCAATGGTGTGATGATGATAATAAATATATTGCTGTCTTGTTATTAAAACTAGTGAATGGCTGGATGATCACAATTAATTTGACTTCCTTTTTATCAATATTCGCTTCCTAATTTTATCATCATTCCCTTCTACAACTCTTTAAATAATCACCAGCAAAAGCTTTCTTATCTTTCTTATTGTTAAGTAAGTTAATATGTTAGAAGAGGATTTATTATTATTATTATTTTGTTTTGAAAACAATATGCATTTTATTAATAATTAATGCTTAAAAAATAAAAGTAATATAAGCCAAATATCAGTCTAATCTCATTGTCAATATATATATATATATATATATATATAAAGTGGGATTCTTGATTAAAATTTAAAGTCAATAAACAATATTTAATATTGATGAACAACTCAAAATTAATGGCTTATATATAGTCAACCAGTCGGTTATCTCCAGAATGAATATTTAAATAAGGGAAAGCATAAATAAAAGACTACTATTATGTATTAATAAACTGATGATGATATTATGTGTATACATCATGTTAGATCGATGCATTTTGGTGTATAAATTGCTTAATAATAAATTTAATGCTTTGCTTTTTTAACAAATTGTCAACACAAAAAAAAAAAGGTGGAATTCATGGCCAAAGTCAATATATAGATATGTGCTTATATTAAACTAGTTAACAAATAAAAATCAGAGATGGCATGGTCCGAGTGAAGAAATCAATCGGTGTGGAAAAGGGTATGTGGGGTCGGTGAGACAG
This sequence comes from Khaya senegalensis, assembly GCA_032402905.1. Classification (NCBI taxonomy): domain Eukaryota; kingdom Viridiplantae; phylum Streptophyta; class Magnoliopsida; order Sapindales; family Meliaceae; genus Khaya; species Khaya senegalensis. The sequence goes on from CP135537.1 coordinate 4,579,891, forward strand.
CAGCGTAAATTAAGTTATCAAGGCCTTGACTTTGACACAGTCATATTCTTCACCAACCTCCCTGAAAGCAAAGTTCAAGTTTCACCCATTAGAAAGAATTCAAGAATTAAACAAACTCATTTCACCAAGTTATGATCTAGGTGCAGTTAGGATAAGCGATCAATTAGAATTTTAACATATTTAATTTTATAAAAATTATATTTTAAAAATTTCGTTTAAAATCTTTAAAAAAAAAAAAATTATGTTCATCTAACTTGGATATAACATCTAAACCCATAAATTCCTAGTTATATACACGCTGCCAATCTTTTGAATTCTCATAAACAAGAATTTTAAGTATTAGAAGAGAATTTGGGCTTCACGTGTCATACTCAAACTATTCTTGTGTATGTCGTGTTAGGTCGGTCGGCAATTTCATTTACAGGGCTGGCAACGCGGTTTGATTCATGCACAATGTCTCAATCATGTTTGCAGCCAGAGAGCTGTCCTATGTTCCTTTTTCGTTGCTAAATTTCCAAATCCACCGCTCCATAATAAACTTAAATCGGTGTTAATTTATTGTTGGCGCATGGAACTCCATCATCACTGTTCTTAAATCTAATTCAATGGAAACATTGAAAAGGAAATGAGCACAAACTCCTCATTGTTTTGAGGCAAATAATTAATGGATGTTAGTATGTGCACACTAGTTAATCTAACTATTTAATTAGTGTTCTACACTATTTTCAAACGCCTTTAAACCTGAAAAAGTGTGTGGACACATCCAAAACTAACCTGAATGAAGGTGGTTGTCCATTCTTTTAATTAAAAAAAAAAAATGTATGCGATTTTCATTTCACTTTCTTCAAATGAGCAATTAGAGAAGTACGAATTGTTGGGATGAGTGAGCCAAGGACTTCTTGTCTTTGTTTCTTACCCATGACTTAAAAGATGCAACACCAAGAATAACCACTTATTCGACCATTCATCTAACGTATATAACTCATGTTAGGCCCAAACAAATGTGTGATTTCTTCAATTACTTGCGAACCCTTAATCCACTAAATGCTCTAATGGTAATTTTTAATGCATTTATATTTGTAAATAGATTCATAAATTAATATTACAAGTCAATGAACAATTTATTGAATGATTTGTAATCAGTAATTTAAATGACCAAGTACCACTTGTAGTTTAAATAAGCATCCTTTTTATGAATTATATATTATAAGTATAATGTTCTTATATGTCATGAAATTAAATGTCCAAATGATATGTGCACCTGTGTTATCCTTTGGTCTTATGTCTGTGCTGCTTCGTGCATAAAAAGGAGGTGTTGGACTTAGTTTCTCTGAGAGCCTTCTTTGAATAAAACAAGGAGGCTATGTTATTGGCTTTTTTTTTTAATTAATTTGTTGTGTTATTTAAGGATTTTTTTTTCCTTGAGTTTAGGGTGTTAGTTGTTTGAAAGACTTGTAGATAAGTCTATTGAAATAATGAATAAAGGAAAAAAAAAAACTACTGCAATTCCGAAACTGTTTCTACTTCTATCCTTTCCTATTTCTACTACAAAATTCATACCACCAAAATCATCAATATTTTGATCATGAAAGTCTCACTTTGTTATAACTTAAATATATTATACATAAATATAAATTTATTACTTATTTATGATTAAGACTAATCAAATTTATTAAAACTAATGCAAGTTAATTAAGATTAATAATATTTATTTAAATATATATTTATAGTCTTTTTTAAACATATAACTTAGATTCTTAAATTTTTACTTAAATTTTCTATTTCTATAATTAAGATAAATCATTTGATAAATAATCTCACGTTATAAAAAATTTATTTTATAAATGACTGTTAATGATATTTTATTTATAAATAATAAATGACTTATATCTTTACGTATAAGGTTGAGATACTAACACGTGAAGTACATACTTTAAAAGTATGGATTGATAATCTATGTTTAAATAATTATATGATTATATGAATCTTATTAAATTAACAAATAATATATAGCGCATACTTAATAATATTGTCGGTATGTTGTGTTGGAATGCATTTAAATAGATAAATTGTATCGAATTGTATTGAATTAAATTTTATATTGTAACAAAATTTGTTTAGTATAAAACTAAATTTATATCAATAAAATTTATTATCAAATTTAATGGAATATATTAACAAAATTAAGGAAGTGATTATTATATCTTGAAACGTTTGAAATAAATAAATTCTTGATTTCTTTTTTTTTTTTATTTTGTAGCAAATAAATTTCTAAATTGCACGTGCACGTATATATATATATATATATATAAAGTTATCAAAATAAAATCAATTTAGTGAAGCTAATGTTGTAATAAATCTTGTAGGTTGAGTCATTTCCCTTTGATTTATTTTTATGCATTTACCTTTTTGTTAAAAAATTAAAAATATGTTAACTTCAAAGCTTTTTAAGGGTATAACACTCAAAATAATTATTTTTGATAAAATTTTTTAATAAAATTTAATAAAAAAAATAAAAATTAATTACAATTTTATATTCTTATTTAATTTTTAATCAAAAATTAAAAATTTTAATATTATCATCATCACAATAGTTTGAAATTTTAAAGAAAAGTTGGATAGATATTTTAGTATATACTCCTTCCTTTGATTTTCATATTTCAGTTAGTTTCTTAAAAAAGCTTTACGCCCCATGTCTGGTTGAATTTTTAAGGATGCATTCGAAATAGAAATTTCAAAGCTTCTATATTTTCTTTTGGATTTGGGATTAAGTTTTTGAAGACTAGATTATGTTAAAATTAAAATAAATAAATAAATAAATAAATAAAAAGAAAAAACATGATGACTTAATCTGGACCCTCGCATTTCATAAAAATTAAGAAAGCGGGTTGTGGAGGTGTCAGTAGCCCTGCTCTTTTTACCACGCAGGGGGCCAAACGAGCTTAGGAGGGTTTTTAGCGTCTCAAGAAGCCCATGCCCAAATTTTGTAATCCTTTACCCAAAATCTCAAACTCCCTCTTTGAGAATAAAATAACAAATATTAACACTATTACAATCTATTTTACATCTCTAATTCTAACTTTAAAGCAGAAGCATCCCATCTCTTAGCTTTGAATATTTCAGGCTTGAATTAAAACAATAATCATATGTTTGGATTAGGGTGCTCTGACTTCTGAGTGCTTTTAAAATTATAACTTTGTGTGAGATAGAATTATGGGGGACAAATATAAATGTAAAAATAAGTAGTTTTTATTAGAATTTGTTGATTGTTGATTACCAAATGAGGTACTTCCACAAGTTAAGTAGACACCATAACCATTAAATGAGAACAGAGTTTGGTGGCCAGTTTAAGTGGAGGAATTGATTTGACAGTGGAACCTAAAATCAAAATGAATGATGCAAAGCAAAGCCCAGCAACATGTGGCCATAAAAGCCCAAGTTGCTTCTATTATGGCATTTAATAGCACACGTAACTGTCACTTCCCCACCTGACTAACTATCCAAACTCCAAACTGTCACCACCCAACCACATGAATCTGTCATAAATAATGGATTTTGGGAGCTAACCAGGAACTCCAAGCTTGGCAGTTGTTGGTGTTTTCAATAGAGATGTTATATAGTTGTTCTGTAATAGAAACATTAATCATCAAATATAAATAGAGGGGTCGTTGGTAAATATTCACAAGTGTGTTTATAGCGGCACATTTAAAATTTAACACAATTATAACATTTACAGAAATACCTTAAACTTTTTATAAGATTTATTATAATAGAAATTGAAAATCACAATATTTTTGTAAGATTTTATCGTATAGTTATTTTATTTGATTTCAACGGTTAAATAATTAATTAAATTTTACTTCAATGGCCAATCATCTTAAAAATATTAGAGGCTCATTCAACTCATATTATTTGATTCCCTTTTTGAGTTCAAATATGAAAAATGGCCCAATGAATATTACAAATATATAAAATATAGAAGTTATGAATCAATTTTAATGCTACTTGTTAGTGTTTAAAGTCATAACATTAAAAAAAAAAAAAAATGCACTTCATTCCATCAATAACCACACAACTAATTAAGGTAAAAGGCTAAAATATAACAAATTAAAAAAGTAAAAGAGTTAAAATTTTATATGTATATTAAAACTATATTACAACGATATTCTATATAGGAATAACTATTATATGGTAATAAAAAATTTTGATTCCAATTTGAATTAATTATATATAAAAATAAACTCAATATTATAATATGTTATAAATTTTTTAGATTCTATTTTTAAAAATTTACCTCAACATAGTAATAATTATTTGTATATTACAAAAAATTTATGTTATATTATATTAAAAAAAGAAAAATATTTTACCAAAATTATTTAGGATAATAATTTATTTTTTAGAGTTATTACCATAATTTATAGAATACATAATAACTTATCAACATTGACACATTTTTATTGAAACTAAAATATTTCTAACTTCTCAAGTATATTTAAAGTAAACTTTATGCATTTTTTTCTTATTTAATTACAACAATAATTTCTTCTTTAATTAAAATATACACAACTTATTACTCGTTTAGATAATTGAGGAAGATATTAATATTTATTTGATTAATACAGTCAAGTTACCAAATTTAATCACTTAATTTTGTAATAACTTTTTAATTCTTTTTTTACAATTCATTTGCAGCTTACAATTCAACAATATTAAGGGTCTTAATTTTGCGATGCTTAAAATAATTAGTAATTATCTTTAGTTTCACATTATTTATTCATGCAAAAATTGTATTTAAAATTTTATCAAAAATATTTATATTTGTTAATTTTAAAACGCAATTTTCTATTCATTTAAAAAATAAGCGACTTAAATATTTAATATAATAACCTTTAAAATTATTATTAATACTTGCACGATATAGATGAATTCTAAAAGTGCTACTTGGTGGTAGAAATAAAAAATAAAAATTTTTATAAATAAAGTGGAAATAACTCAACAACTTATGTCATTAGCACTAAAGATATAAGTAAATCAAATAATAATTTTTTATAATTACATTTGTATTGAGTAATAAATTTTTTATAGTAATAAAAATAGTTTGACTGGGAAATTATGACTATAAAAAAAAAAAAAATTTACTGTATACCGCATGCATTCAGGATTGGCACTTTTTTAAAATGGCCAAACCTACAAATGCAATGTAATTTATGATTAAATTTATGTAAAAGGTCAAAAAAATTAAATCAAAAGTAAGAATTTTGAATGTTACTCCTCCCCAGACCCACCTACATAAAGCTCATGAAATTCTGATAGATCACTTGAGTTGCAATCTTTATTTTGAAAATCATAAAAGTTAAATGCATCGGTTTGAGATTAAGATGATTCTATTGAGTTGGCGCTGCACAACATATTTTGTTATACTTTAAAAGTAAAATATAAAATTAAAATAATTAATAATATTAATTTTTTAATATTTAATATTTTTATGTCATAATAACTATAGTTTAAAATAGGTGTATCAACGGAACATATTATTTAACTAGTGTGCTGCCTCCTCATAGCCAAAGTACAAAATAAAATTTGGGAGATGTCCAGCTTCTAGAACACTAATTACTGTGTCTGTTCTTTTCTCAACTACTCTACCAGATTATGTAATAAATTAAAGCTCCGCAACTGCACGCACTCAGCTAACAGCCTAACATAAGAGAAGAAGGCTCCATCTTCAGATTTTTTGCAAAATCTTCTAACCAGATATTTCAAGCTCTTAAATTTAACGAACGTTCATGCCGTGTATAGTGAGCAAGAAAGATGCACAAATAACAGCTAATTATCACTGAACTAATTGTAACCTGCAAATATTCATATAGCATTACTTCAATATAAAATGAATTTGGGTCTACATATTACAACTGTCACATCGGCATTCAAATAAATATACTGAAACAATTTTATACGATATTATTTTTATAAAATCATCTGTTAAATTGAGTCATATTTTGTTTATAAGCATATGTAGACCCCAAAGCCAAATTCAGTTCATTAAAAGAGTATGTATATGCAAAGTTGCAGGCCTTGGTTATATCTACTTGAAAATGTAGTTGTCTGCGTCAAAGATGATCGATTAAAAATGGAATTGAGACAGCCCCATCGGAGCAATGTATTTTTGGACAACCATATTCACCTTCAAAGAATTAATAAATTCAAATGCAGCCAAATTCATCTTATATGTCATCTAAATTTGAATGGCATGCAATTGCAATATTGCAAGTGGTGGTAGCAGCTGCTTTCTTGACAACACAAACAAATACGCGAAAAAGTTTGGTTTCCTAATTTGCCAATTGCCCTGGAGACTTTTATCGCAATTAATGTTCCACCAGAAAAGTACACGGCATCAAAATATTTATTTCTGCTTTAAGTTTTCTTGCTCCTTCTTACAATGAGAGAAAGAGCATAAGAACTAATTAAGCGATATTTGTACAAATGCTAAGTTATATTAAACATGAATAGTAATGTATAGTGGGGTTAAAAGAGTACTGATGACATATATATATATATATATATGTAGAGAGAGAGAGAGAGAGAGAGAGAGAGATGGATAGATAGATAGACAGGGTGTACTTACAGAGAACTTTCATTTTCGTCCTGAATGCTCTTAGCTGGAAAGCTTTTTCACACTAGGGACAGATGCAGCATACATTTTACTCAAAATTGCTATAAATTAAAGTGGGGTTTTCGCTTGCTTTCACATTTTGCATGCATGCGGCCTACCCTAATAATTAAATAATGCAGCTGGCTTAAATCTTAGACACGGATTACTACATGCATGCTAGCTAGCAGCTGGTCCAAGTCCCAACCCGACAGGGTTGAGCAAAATTGAGTTTGATTTCAATTTCACTAAAAATCAGAACCTACCATAAATAATTTACTTAAATTTTGCAACTGAAACCTATAAGTTACCTACTTTTTCCATTTTAATTCTAATTTAAAAATAAAGTACTCTATTTTTATAATTATCTTAATTTTTTAATTTGTAACTCCATTAAAAAATTTTAAAAATTAAAATTAATAGTATTGAATTACAGAAGTAACAATATACATAAATAAAAAATTAAGTAAATGAAAAAGAAGAGAAATAAATTACTAAAAAATTATTATATAATAAATTATTTAAAAAATATTATATTATTATTCAAATTAATATTACATATCACCGAAAAAAAATATTTTATACACATTAATTAATTTTTTTTATATAACTTAACATGTAAAAGTGTTATTTTCAATAAGTGGTTTGTTAAACTATATATAAATATATTTTATATGAAAGTTATATTTTCACAAATTCTACAATAAATTTTAATAGTATATTTTTAGCTAAAAATATTTATTTACAATTAATAAAATTAATTTTTCATAGATTTAATGAAAAATTTCAAATGCATTATTTTATTAATTAAATAATTTATTGAACATGAATTTGTATTTATTTTATTATCAAAAAATAAATTAAGTTAAATAAAATATTATAAGTAAATTGTGTAATATTATTTGTGTAGCTTAATAGGTTAAGTACTTGCATTCGAACACGATTCCAATTCTAGAAATCATAAAAAAGGAAGCTAGCTTTAAGATAAATGAAAGTAAATAAACTATTTTTTTGTTCATAATAATATGGGATAAAAATCAAGAAATTGAAAGAGGTGTATCAAAATTAATAGTAAATATAAAATTAAGCATTTAGAAGAACAATATATACCTCATTTTGAATAAAACAATTTTCATAGATTATATAAAGCAAAAACAGTTTAAATTTAATGTGAAATCAAGATTTTATTAAATACAAGTTAAAAAAATAAGATAAATGTAACACAATTTTTTCTATTCCATCTGGTCAATTTGAACAAAATATCTTATATTAGTCTAAAAATATGAGGAATTAAACATTTAATCTTCATTCAAAATTCTTATATTTTCGCATAATTTTGAAATACTGCCAAAAAAAGTTTAAAAAATTAATGAATTTATCTTGTAAATTTAGATTCCAAATTTAAAGATTGCCATGTTAGAGATGATTCAAACTTCACTAATCATGCTTCTCCTGATTCTAAAAGTTCACACTGTTTCTAAGTGGGGAATATACATGAATAATTAATTGCGCAAAAATATTTTTCATAGATAATTTTCACCCTCTTGGATATATTGTTGAGATTATTATTAATCTTAGTATCATACTCTTTTATTTTATTTAAATACTATCGATACTTTTGCTCTTTTATTTTAAAAGAAGTGTCAATTTCTATTACATACATACATTCGTACGTATAAATGGTGGAATATTTTGTACCAATTTAAGAGGAAAGTTATGGCTACAAACAATGTGCTCTATCAGCATAAGAAAAATAATAAAGGCTTTCTAAAATTAAGTTGTATAGAAAGCAAGTGTTCAATCATATCTCAATCAATAAAGTTTTCTCTTAAAAAAATTAATTAAACAAAATTTGTCAAAGTATATAATATTACAATCTTTGTCAAAAGTAATATCAATTATTTGATAGACGTGTGGATCTATTTGCACCCTAAAATATACTCATAACACTCCTTCATTCTGTGCACAAACTCAACAAATTTTGAAAATTAATTTTGATTCAAAAATCTTTTGAAATGTCAAAATAATTGTTAATTAAACTCATTGTGTGTATTTGTACTTTTTGAAAAACAAAAAACCTTCTATAAAGTATCTTTATTTTTTATTATGCACTAACAAAAAATATTCACCACATCTATAATTTATTTTATTTAAAATAAAAATCTTAAAATTGATGAAATTTAAAAACAAAATGATCTCTTTTGTTAATTAATATGTATTAACATTATTACTACTTATATTTGAACATAAAAAATAAAAATTACTCATTTTTAAATCGCATCTTTTTTTTTATTTAATTTTTTTTTGCAACCATTAATTACCTTTTAAAAATAATTGTTTTTATGAACTTTTTTTTTTCTACCAACGTATGATTGTTATTTTTTAGTTGCACTTCGTTGTGTTATTCCAACAACTGTAAATTGTTACTCACTTTTTTTTTTATAACTGTAGTTTTTTTTTTTTTTGAGCTGCAATGTTGTTTTGTCTTTTGTGTGCATGTTTGGAATAACAAAGTAATTGCACGTCATCAAATAGCTGAATGCTAGATGGGTCTAGAATGAGTATTATTTATACCAAAATTATATTAAATTAGAAAATTTTTTCTAATAAATTATTTCATAAAGTAGGAGTGTTTGGAGTAAATTTTAGGGTGCAAGTAAAGCTATTGGCAAGAAACCAAACAATTCAGTAGGCTACAATGAAAGATTCTATATAGAATTATGAAGAATGAAAGTGCAAGCTCTTAAGAGTATGACAAAAATTCTTGGTGCTTCAAATGCTGTAACAAAAACTTCTACGCTAATTTTTTTTTTTAAATTTCTACCCACTATTTGAATTCTTTGATTGAACTCAGAAAATTTTCGAAGTTTTGGAAATCCATACTTGTAATTTCAATTTCTTTGAATCATTACTTTTATTGCATTTTTCCTTTTTCATATTATCTTTGACGTGTTCTAGGTACCCTTGATGTTACGTGAACCTATACAATCTTTTATGGAAGTAAATTATTAATCAAATTAGATACCTATGGAGAATACTGCATTTTTAAAGTCAAGATGTTAATTAATAAGGTATAAGAGTTGTTCAAACTCTCACATCTCACTCTTGTCTCATTCAATTTCACAATGTATTATCAATTAAATTAGGACCCAACTTATCCTCCCATTTATGAGTCAAGCCGCTAATTAACCTATGTAACTACACTTTTGACTTCATTCATTATACTCCACCATAGTCAACTTATGGAGTTGTAAATGACAATGCCGATCCCTTCCCGTGACATTAAGAGACATTTAGCTACCACAGTGTTTTAATACGATTATTTAATAAAAAAAATGTTATATATTTTAAATTTTATTTTTTTATAATTATTATCATTTTTATAATTTTAATATAAATAAATATATATAAAATAAATAAATAAATAAATATTTATTGAATAGATGTGCGGATAACAGTGGATGAATTGTTTTATCTAATTTTTTTTTTTTACAAAAAAAAAAATTGTGCTATGCTGATAATATTCTTAAATATTTAAATTATCCAGAAAAAAACATTCAAATCTTTCTAACAAAAGGTTTTTAATTGTTGTTCCGTGTTAACGCAAATACCCCTCTTTCTTTTCTTAAAAATAAACAACAATTGCGGAACATCAGTGAAATGTACAGTCCATATCTATTCGACATGAGTGCAAGTTAAAAGAATCGTTGCAAAGAAGAAACTTACAACCGACGTATCAAACTGTTAACAGGCACATAGATAGTAACAGGGATAATGAAATTGAGCTACAAGACAATAACAGATAAGGGAAAAGAAATTTCAGACGATTAAACCAGCTACCAAGTATTGCATACATAGATAGATATCATTGCACAATCATTTTTCCCGTGTACAACCAATACATAGTAACAAGTCCAGTCAACTTAATTAAATATTTCACCCATGAGAAGAACAACAACATTAATATCGCCAAATCTACCTGGGGTTATTTCAAGGTTTGTTTAAACTTTTGTCCAAACCCCAACAGCATCAATTTTGATGCGTTTTCCTTACATGGAAGAGACATTATAACACTTGAAAGGGAGTATGGGGTATCCATGCAGATGCATGATAATACCAGGAAAGGAAAAGGATGCAATCTGTCTTTGACAAATGAGAAAAGCCACTAAGAATACAGCAGTCGGAAGTAAATGCAAATGCAAATCCCAATTCTATATTATGATTTCTAGTAAAAGCAACTAAAACCGAAGAAGCAAACTCATCGAATCAACCCTTTTTCATAGCCCTGGCTCGCTTTTTTCTTGCCTTAAAGCTTGACAATTTCAGGAATGTGAACTGGATAGCGATCAATGCAATCTGACCAAGGCCCATCTGTTGGTGTCTTGATTGTTTTGTTGCACTTCCAAACTGCACTGTTACACTTAAACCCACTACCAAACGCAATCTGCCAAACTCTATCTCCTTTCCTCATCCTCCCTTTTGATTCAATATAGCTCAGTTCATACCAAAGCGATGATGATGATGTGTTGCCAAAACGATGCAGTGCCATCCTTGATGCCTCTACGTGCTCTGCTGATAACTGCAAGTTCTTCTGCAATTCATCAATCACCGCTCTTCCACCGGCATGAATACAGAAGTGCTCAAAAGCCTGCTTGAAATCTGGAATATAGGGTTTCCATTTTGGGTTAAAGATTTTGCGGCCGATGAGAGTAAGAAGAAACAAGAGTTGTTCAGATGCGGGAAGGACTAAAGGTCCAATAGTTGTGATATTTGATTTTAGAGCCTCTCCTGCTATTGCCATGAGGTCTTTGGATAATGAAATCCCTACTTTTCCTTCTTTGTCTTCTTCTTCAAAGACACAACGATAGGCCTTATCGTCTGCGCCTTTGTGGGTTCGAACCACATGAACGAGGCGGTACTTGGCCCGCGACCGCTCGCGTGGGCGGTTGGATAACAAGATTGCGGCTCCACCCATACGGAAGAGGCAATTTGGAAGAAGCATAGCTCTTTCATTTCCTTGGTAGTAGTTGGGAGTAATGATCTCTGTGCTCACTACTACAGCGTTAGAATTTGGATGCACTTGAAGAAGATCGCGAGCTAAATCTATAGAGATAAGCCCTGCACTGCACCCCATACCGGAAAGATTGAAGCTCTTAATGTTACTTCTCAGTTTGTATTTGTTAATAACCATAGCTGATAAAGATGGTGTTGGTGAAAACAGACTGCAATTCACAATGAGAATATCGATGTCTTTCGGCTTAAGACCTGTTCTATTTAACAAAGAATCCATGGCTGAGAAGATAACAAGCTCCGCCTCTCCTCTCGCAGCCTCCATAGTTGGACTTGGAGGTATGTAATGAATAGCAGGAGGCAAGCAAGTCTCTTCACCAAGACCGGATCTTTCGAGAATTCTCATCTGAAACTCAACACTCTTAGGGTTGTTTTTCAAGATCAACCTAGAGTGTTCCATGAAGGTGGCAAATGGGACCCGGCACGTGACTGGGGGCTTGTAGCAGGCATAGTCAACTAGGTAGATGGTTCTTGGCTTGGACATGAAATAAACGGTGGCGATGAAGATGATGAGGAAGGAAGAACAAAGAATCTGGACAAGATCAAAGTGGAGAGATTTCCAAAGATTAAGAATTTCATTTGGGCCTAAGCGAAGAACCTCGATGAGAATACCTGCCATGATTGGCACGAGCAAGAGATAAATAATGTGATTAACAAGATATTGGTAACCAAGTTTAACATACTTGAGCTTAACGGAGTTTGAGAATTCAGGCAAGTTTTGAGGCATTTTTGGTTTCTTTTTTGGTTTGGTTCTTTCCTAGAGAGAAAGAGAAAGAAAGCAGAGAAAATTGTTGATGAAAGAGGAGGAGAAGCGATCGAGGATATTAGGAAAGAAAGAAGGTGGGGATTTAAAGGCAACGGGACCGGAGCAATGAAGGAGGCAGATGAGAGGATTAAATGAAGGACTTCACGTCACTCAACGCTCACTTAACTTGGTATTAATTTTCATAACTCCCTCTCTTTTTTCTTTATTCTCTTTTTGTTGTTTTTTAATCTCCAATTGTAACAATACCAGCATAGGGCACCTATTAGTATTTTTGGTATATATATACGTCCAGTAAGTTTTTAATTTGACGAATGATGTGATTGTTACGTCGTTGGTTTCATCCGTTTTATGAATGATGATCCAATGATGAATATATAAAAATTCGTTAGAAAAAAAATTGACTTAACAATTAGCAAATTAATAATTAAGTCCACCTAAGGCTGGTAAGGCTCCCACTGTGTTACCTCTAATTTCTATAATGGCCAAAATTAATTTCAGCTTCAGAATTCGGTAGCTATTTTGTATCATGTACTACATAATTTACAAACAAGAAATTAAACGAGTCCAAATCTTCCACAGCAATGCACGGAGAGATTACTTGATCCCAGCTGCCTGCCTGCTGAATATATAGTAATCCACTAGCTCTGCTCTGGCCTAATGCAACAAAGAAAAATTTAAATTACAAATAAGCAAAATCAACATTATTTATAGAATTTGACTTGGACAACTGCAACTCGACAAATTAGTTGATTCCATTAATGAAATCCAGAAAGGGAAAAAAAAGAAAAGTCAAAGTAAGCCATCTACTTTGTCTTTCTCATTTGAAGCTGATATCATTTAAGCATGACATCGTACCATTTCTGACGATCCTGTACACGGCTAGCTTTGTGCAATAACATTTCTATACACAATTTCAGTTGATTTTTCCTTTCTTTTTTTTTTTTCATGCCTGATAACCTCACACTCCATATAAAATTTTATGGCCTTGAATTCCTGTGATGAACGACCGTAATGCAATGTTGCACCAACTTAGTGGAATACGGATATCACGAATTAAGGGACGTTTTTAAATAATTGTTGTTGATCACCAAGCAAAACAACTGGGTATACGAGAGTCAAAGTTTGATAATTTACCGTTTTGAGCTTCCATTTTCTAAATGCCAGTAGCAGTTAGGTGTGCCGTTCGTTCTCTACAGTTTTACAGAGATACAGAATAAACGAAGAAAATTGGTTTCTTGCCCACATTACATTGACTCTAACATTGTGTCAAACCAGAAATGTAAGTATATAACTGCTATTGCCGTACTGGTAGATAAACGCAATGCTGCTTAAAGACACTCAAACTCATTATTCAAATTAGTCGCAAACATCTCGACTACTTAACTTAGTTTTCAATTTTTTACGTAATTACTGCAAAGCAAACAAATTAACACTTGCTAGAAAAGGTTAAAATAATTTAAAAATATAAACTCCGTATATAAAATATTTTAAACACATTAATACAGTAAAATCATATTACATTTTTTTGTTTTATATTTTTTTTTAATTTTTATTAATTTTTATTTATTCTCATAAAATATAAGACATATAATAATAATATAATATAATTATATTAATTTATACGAATTATTCTGTATAAAAATTTGTATTTCTAATACTATTCAAATGTTAATCCACAAGAGGATAAGGGCATGGCTCAAAATCGAGATTGACAATCTATTGTTCCTAGCTTCTTAGTCCACCCACCAACCTAGAGATTACATACGGAGGATACAAGACACTGTATTATGAAATCAATTCTAATTATTATTATTTTATTTTAAAGCTATTACTTGAGCTTAAAATGGATGTTTACAGATAAAAATCGATGGATACCATTCCTTGTAAGCAACCTTACGATTATTCATAGATTCTCTAAGACACAAAATCTCAAAGCTCAAATTTCCATAAAAATAATGCCTTAATTACATTTTAGTGACTTTGAATATCTTAATGTATTTATTTATTTATTATAAATTATAATCATGATGATACATTACATAATCTAAAGTATTTTGATATTATAAAATAACATGATTTTTTTTAATATATTATTTTATTTTAATTTAAATTTATTAAATATATCTTGTAAATTAAAAATTTATATATTAATGATGATTCCCCGTTAGTTGTAAAGATTAAAAATTGGTTTAACCTTTGTTTGTCTTGTTTAAGAATTGAGAAAATGGTGTATTTAAGAGGGAAAAAAAATAAAAAAATCATAATATATTGGAAAAATTAAAAGTATATGGGAGAATTTAAATTCCTTGGAGAATCATGGTATACCGGTGCCCTTGCCCTTCATTGCACCCCCTGTCCACATGTCATCGCTTTATTTTGCCAAGTGGTATGACATATTCGAGTTAAAATAATTTTACTCTATTTTTTAAAAAATAAGAAAGGTATTTTTTTTTTAATGTAATAAGGATGGTGTGGACACGTGGCATCGAGATGGTGGACAAATTAATGAGTAAATTTTTCAATTTTTTTTTTTTTTTATGTTTCAACTGTTCTGGAGTCATCGTGCTGCCACGCGAGCTCACTTCTAAACCGCTCATATAAACCTCTTGAAGATACTTTACAGACCTGTCCCTTCTCTGACTTTGAACATTCAAAGATTTTTGCGCGCAGACTGCAATGCTCTCCTCTCTACCAATAGCTATCAACTAAAAATTAAATAAATAAAACTCAATAATCACCGAAAGATACAGATAATTTTTTTTTTTTTTTAAAGAATAAAAATGGAAATGAGGAAAGAGTGAGTAATGGGGGGCGGCAGGTGGCTGTTTGGAAGAGGAAGCGAGGCCTTTTATGACATGATTTGATGGCCGTCAGTTGGGCAAGTTACATAGAATTTTGAAAATATTTTTCAGTCAATCTAGCCTGTACATGTCAACTGTATACCTGAAAAACATTTTTGAAAAACAAAAATTGTAGAACGGAGAGTGTTCTAATTCTTAATTATGTCCAGGTTCGCCCACAGCCAATTTAATTTAAAATAAACCAGCCGTCTGCTATTCAACTTTTAGAATTTACACTTGAATAGTGGTGTGCTTGTCAAATTCGATTTAAGATGCTATGAAGAGTAGTCGATTTAATGACTTATCCAAAAAGCTTGCGGATATATTATTGCTTCTCAGAAGTGCTTCTTAAACTTGTGGGTTTGCATGAAATGTTGAACTACCTAGACAATTATGGCCATGTTATTGTAATTAATGTAAAAGAGTGTTATTACTGCTACAATTTTAACAGCGAGCACAAGTAAAATTTGGCTTGAGACTATAACCTTTTTATTTTATTTTGATATAAGCAAAAAAAAAAATTATTAATTTTTAATAAATTTATTTATTTATACATTAATTTTAACATTCAATATTTTTATCTTACAACAATTATGTTTTAAAAATTATTATTTTTCAATACGGAACAAAGCATTGTTGAATCTATAAATTATTGCAAACGATGCTTTCAAAATATAAGATTTATTAAGTGTTCGTTTGATAATGTTAACTATTATTGTAAAATTAAAACTAAGTTTTCTTCAACTACAATTTTAAACCTATCTATTGTGCACATAAGTTCTAGAACCTAAAAACAATGTCCTCCAGTGTTTATATAGCCAAGAATTGAGAACAACGTTTATATGGCTGAAATTGAGAATGAGATATAAATGCCAAAAACAAGGACGCGGCTTATATGGCTGAAAATGAGATTTATATGGCCAAAAATGAGAACGAAACTTATGTGACTGAGAACGATTATATGATAAAGAACGAGGCTTATGTGACCAAAAACAAAAACAAGGCATAACTATCCCACACATTCTATATCTCCCATTAAATGTGAGTAAATGCCATTAAATACGAGATTACCACTCATAAAATATGGAGAAATTGCCTATTAAAAGTGAGATAACCACCTATTAATTAAGGTAACGATCCATTAACTTAGATAATCGCCCATTAAAGTTTACAAAAAGAGAATTTCACTTCGAAGTAAGGAAGATACCACTATATTAGTAGTAGACATACATACTTTTGTCTATCTTATAATTTCTTTCAATTTAAATGCTATTCTTTTTTTGACTTAAGTATTAAAGAGTTTTTGCTGCACATTTTAAAACACTTTAACTTTAAAAAAAAAAACAGAAAAGGATAATACTAAGAACCAAGAAGTTGACAAACAAATAATCAAAGATCTAAAATTGAGAAGTTCACAACAAATGGCTGAAAATCGAGGAACGAGAAAAGCAAATCTATAGACAACTAGCCAATGAAAATTCACCATCAATAATTGGCGTCGTCTGTAAGGAATGAACAAAAAGCCTATACAATCCCAAGAAATTTTAGAGACATACAAACTCTCCAAGCCGAGAATATAGCCTACAAGGCACTCCAAATCGAATACAACATTAGAGACTTTTCAAACCAAGAATATAGTCTATGTAACTCTCCAACATAAGAATATAATCTAAAGGCTCTCTAAATTAAAAATATAATCTACAAGGCTCTCAAAATTGAGAATATAACCTACATAACTCTCTAAATTTAGAATATAATCTACTTGACTCTCCAAGCTTAGAATATACCTTATAAGACTTTCCAAAACAAGAATTTGGTTAAAATTCTCAACCTTATAGTGCTAAGGTACGTAATTCGTTAATTAACGAAAGTTCATATTTAGTTTGAGTTTACAAATATTTTTATTTGGCAAATGCAAAAACATTCAATACTATTGTGAAAGCAACCATGATGCTTCTCTTTTTAATTTCTAGTATTGAAATGATAATTTGCTTGCTACTAGAAATTGAGAGACTCATGTTACCCTTATAATCTATCATAGGTCTTGGGACCTAAGTATACACTGTTGTGCACACATGTCTTTGGACTTGAAAACACTGCCCTTTAATGCTTACATGGCCGAGAACTGAGAATGAGACATAAATACCAAGAAATAAGAATGAGGCTTATGTGGTCGAAAACGAAATCGAGGTGTAATCATCCCACATATTGAATAATAGCTCATTAAATATAGGTAACCGCCCAGTAAATATGAGATAACTATTCATTAAATATGAGGTAAGCACCTATTAATTAAGGAAAATACAATCATATTGGTAACAAACATACATATTTTTGTTAATCTTATAATTTCTTTCAATTTAAACACTATGTCTTCTCTTATTTAAGTATTGGAAGGTTTTCAATTAACAACCTAGCACTCTTTGACTTTAGTTTTTTTTTTTTTTTTGTGTAAGAAAAACTGAAAAGGAAAACATTGAAAAAAAATAACTGAGGATTAATGACCGAGAAATTGACAAACAAATGATCAAGGACCAAAAACTGAGAAGTTGACAATAAACGACCAAAAATTGAGGAACAAAAAGAGTAAATTTGTTGATAACTAACAAAGGAAAATTCACCATCAACACTTATAAAAATCATATAAAATTATGAACCAATAAATTTGGAACTTTAAACAAATCAAAAAATTTATTTTTAAACTTAAAAACAGTAATTATTATTGTTAATTTAATTATAATTAAATGCATTAAATTATAAAAATTGAAGAAACAAAAATATTTTAAACAAATTTAAATGATTACCAAATTTCTAAAAATAAGCATTAGATTACCTTTAACTAGAATGATTTACATAAGTAAAAAACATATATTTGATTCAAAATCAAAATATCACATTTTATATTTGAAACATGAGCAATAACATCGTAATCAATTCACTGAGCATTATAAAAACTGTTGTCAAATTGATTGGAAATATGTAAAAGCATAAGGATCATCTTTTCCTTTCAAATCATGTCTTATATTTTAGAAAAATCATTCTCATACTATCTAAATTTTTTACAAAATGATATTTATCATTCTCATGCTTCTTTTATAAGAAACCTATGTAATTCATTTATGGCCTTTTCAAGCCTTTTCTCTGTGTCTCATTTCAACTCTTTGATCAATAATATGAATTAAATGAGTTTTATTTTTTTCCTTAAATTTGGTTTCATTTGGGATAACTTATTGCTCAATTTATTAATATTCCACTTAATAATTTCATAGTTAATAAAATGACCCATATTGAAATGACAATAAATTTTTAAAAATAACAAATGTTAAAAAAAAATCTCATCCACATTCATGTCCAAAATTTTTATCTCGGTATTATATTCTTTTGTTTGGAAGATTTTTAATGTGTACTATTTAAACTATCAAATTTCATCGTAGTGAAGTTAGTCATTAATGTCTCAAAAGAGACCTTTTAGCACTTTAGAAGTAATTTTTTAAATATTATAAACACTAGAGCACTTTTAGTTTTAGGAAGAGTTATCTAAGCATTGCAACATCATTCTCGTGAATATAACCTCAATTTTTTTTCATCCTTTCCAAATTTTATGATGAAAACTTTCTTTAGCACTACTTTTACCAATAAAAACAGTTAATTTCTCGTTTAGAAGTGGGAAATAAAGATTCAATACAAACCAATGAAACTAAAACTTGTTACTCATTAAAGAAATTTAATTTATCAAAATATATGAAGCTTGTGAACGAAGACCAGCATAAAATGTATACAACAAAATTTTCTATACATTAATGCTTGGATTTCTTACTTTTATTACATAATATTATTATAGAACACCTTAATAAATGAAACATAACACTTTTTTAAGAACAGAGATGGCTAGTTTTGTATTTCATATTAACTTTTCATCAAAGTATAATATTATTAGGAAATTAACTCTCTCAATTTTTTTATTTTATTTTATTAAATTTAATAAATATATAATATTAACTGTAAAACTATGTTATTTGGACCACAAGTTCTTGCATGTGCATGTAATGTCACGGTCAATTATCTTT
>CP135537.1:4644233-4740100 GCA_032402905.1 Khaya senegalensis
TAAATTGTAAATTAAATTTAATATAATTATTAATTATTTATTTTGTATTAAATTAAATTTATAAATTCATGTAAATTCGTATCGTCAAAAATTATCACCCATCACCGCTTTAGTTAGGCCGGTTTGACCCGAAGCAGCCAGAATGGAAACTTTCATTGGAATACAAGGGGATCCCCATTGGCTGCTCCACGTTTCACACATGTTGCCTGAATGACGTAATGTTCTCACATCACTGACCCGTCACTTCTGTGAATTTTACTGTTAATTGTCAGAGCAGACTCGAATATACAAATAGGATTATAGGAACAGCACATGGAGCACCCCATTAACATCACCTGCGTACCAAAGAAAGAGAGAAAACCTGTTTCTTGGAAAGACAACGGCCAGCTATGGAAAGAGAGAAAAGAAGACGGGAGGATGATGGAGAGATGAACGGAAAGAGAAACAAGGGTAAGGCAGAGGCAGGGGAGACGGTGACGGTGACGGAGGATGAGGTGGAAGAGTTTTTTGCAATACTGAGAAGGATGCAAGAGGCCGTTAAGTATTTCGAGAAACGTAACAATAACAAAGATGCAGGACGACGTAAACTGATGGATACAAGATGGCGACCATGTTTCGAAGCGGAGGATTTCGACGAAGCTGGGAGGGAGGAGGATTCGGGTTTGGATCTGAACTCGGATCCTACATCCTCCAAAAAAAGTTACTAATACAATATTTTTAGATATTAATTACGTGACAATTTTTATTTTTAATTTTCCTTTCTTGGGTGAGATTGAGAAGAGAGTTGCCGGAAAATCAATGTTACCCATCGTTAACTCCAAATCTTACCCTTTAGTTCTAACTGTTTCATTTCTTATCGGCAGATCAAGGATGTATGCAGTTTGTTTCTCTGTGTTAATAAAATGAAAATACTGTCTCTGTGTGTGTGTGTGTTACTTGTTTATTTATTATTTTTATTTGTACGCAATAAGTTGATTGATTCTTTCTTCTTTCTTCGGTTTGCTTTGTTGGATCTGCAAATGCGCAGAGAAGAGAATAGTGGTGACTGAGGAAAAAGATAAAATGCATTGTTTATGACAATGGTGATGATGATGCAGTTTCTAAGATCAGCAGGCAATTGATTTGATGGTTTTTAATTTATTGGTTTAGATATTTTGTTTTATAAAAAAATTTTAAATAAAATAATTTTATTATATTAGTATTGAGATAAAATTATTTAATTAATAAAATAAAAATATATATATTTATTAATAAATATAAAAATTAAAAAAAATTAATTTTTTTATTTTATTAATTAAATAATAATATAATAAAATTATTTTACTGACTCTCTCTCTTGATCAGAATATATGGAATAGAGAAGCATGGCACATGTGGCAACGCAATGCTATGTCTTTGTTTATTACAATTACGTGTGTTTCAATATTAGGTACGAGAATAATTGGGTCCACGGATTAGGTAACCGGTTCGGCTTCTTGATTTTGATTTTGTCTTCATTAGTCATGCTATGACATATGTATTGCAAATCAAATGTAGTCAAGTGTTTGTTTCATTTTGTTTTTACATGTAGAATTTTTTAAGATTTTAAAGTGTTGTATATCTCAAATTTATATTTTAAATAATTTGACATTTATTAAATAGTATTTAATTTTTATCTTAAGTAATAATGAATTTTTTTTATTTATTAGATAGTGAAATAAAAGAATTAATTATTTCATAAAATACAAAATTCATAGTATAATTTCATCATAAGAATTAGGATAGGTAGTTGAGGTACTTAGTATTAACCTTTCAAAAATTATAAAAATGAGTAAAATAGTAAAACCTCTTCTAATTATAATGTTAGAATCCAACTAATTTTATTACTATGAGGTGAGTTGTAAGAATCTAACTAATCTTATTACTATGAGGTGAGTTGTAATTATAAAATTTATTATTTTGACTTAATTATTTTTAGTGCAAGTGATATAGAGGTAAAGAATATATAGTATAACCTCTAAAAATTAATACTCAATAAATTAACAACCTCTATCATATAATATTTTTTTATGGTCATAATTTGGTTCAATAGACTAAATTAATAATTTTGATAATTAATAAATAATTTTTTAAAAAATTCTTATATAACTTTGTGGTTTTATTTATATTATAAATTAATAATTTGCTAAAATTACAAATGTAATGGGCTATGATATTTTATTAGAATATGATTCTATTATTACACATCATAAATCCATTGTTGTAATTCTTTTCGAGTTCATGTGAGTGCTCTTTATTATATTCGCATAATATTTTATTCATTTCATCTGTCATGGTTGATTTTTAAATATATTATAATAAGAAGTCATTGCAAATGCTTAAATAACTTACTGTGAAATATTAAAAAAAAAAAAAAAACTCTATGCTTGTGTATATAAAGATCATTTTTATTCTAATTTATTTAATACATTTACTTAAATTAATGCATTATAATGAATATTATTTACTTAAGTAAATAAATACATTAAATTTACTTTTTTTTGGTTAATTTAATGTATATTTAGTGAATTGATTCATGTTCAATTGATTAGATCGGTAAAATATAATAAGTTTTTAGTTGATTAAATATATGTTTATTAAATTATTAATATATTCTATAAATTAATAAATTATTAATTTATCAATTAATTAATACTTCTTTTAATTAATAGATTTTATATGATCCCAATACTAATTATTTTATAGAAGTTATATTGTATTGCATAAACATTCAATAAATGGATTATGACAAATTCAATTTTATAGACATTGATAAAAGAGATAAATATAGTTTCAAAAAATTAGTACATAATTTTGTGTAAGATTGAAAACATACAAAGTCATCGTAAATGTTTAAGTATATCCACTAGTTTAAAGATGTGGTAATAATTTTAAGTAATAAACATTGTTTCAAATAATTTTTAAAAAATATATTTTATTTTATATTTTTCTTTAATCTAACATAACATATAAATTTTGTAATAAACAAATAATTATTATTTAGTGAAGACAAATTTTTTAGATGAGATTTATAAAAATTATAACTTGTTATAAAGTAAAATTTGTTCTTATTTATAAATGTTCAAATTAAGACGAAATTTTTATGATTTTATAGAGGTTATTGCAAGAGAATACCATCATAAATAAGTTTTACTATATTAGACTTTGTAAATCTTATTCCAATTTTATGTATCTAAATAATGGAATGACTTTGTTTGATAGGATTATAAGTTTTACAACTTTTGAAATAATTAATTACTTTATCTCATTATTCAATTAATAAAATTTTTTTCACTATATAATAGAAAAGTTGGTACAAAGCTAAGCTGTAATTTTAAATTGTAATAATTTTACTAAAACATTGGAAGTTAAAAATAATATATATATATATATATATAGAGAGAGAGAGAGAGAGAGAGAGAGAGAGAACCCCTTAACTATACACAATTATTTATACCATTTTTTAACCATTAAATTAATATACTTTCAAGATTAAATCTAATTTATATAGTTAATATATCATAATTAATGTATGTACTAGATTTAATTTTAACCATTGAAAATATATTAATTTAATGATTGTTAAAGAGTTTTCATGTTGATGTAATATATGGAGTCTCAATGTATGATAATGATAGAGGACTGAGGTCGTTTATGCTATTTTTTATAATATTTTATTACATAAGGTTATGATAAGAGAATATGAAAATAGAATATATAGTATTTAACAAGATTCATCTCGGATTCTAAAACGAGGTTGGGGCGGATCCTATCAATTTACACTTCCTACCCTTGGTTTGTGAGATATTACCAAATTTTTTTCTAATAAGGTACTTGTGATATTCACCATTATCTCCTTTTTCCTCAACTTTGAATTTGTTGACTTGACTCCATTAATCCTTAAATTTATTGAAAATCTTTTTGGTGTATAATTCTTATGCATGTTTCAAAAGAAAATCTTCATTATTAACCATTCAATACGCATGTTCAAACTCAAAATCTTCATCACTTTCTTTTTCCATAATTTTTTCAATGCTTACTCATATTTGACAACAAATTCTCTAAGATTTTTTGTTGATGTTACAAAACTATCAAAGAAAGAAATCATGCCTTCACTTCGTCCATTAGTATTCATTTTGAAAAAATTTGTACTACAATTAGAAATAGACACCTTAGAAGCACATATTTCATAGAGATGATTATAAGTTTTGACAAGAATACAAGGCTCTGGGATATGGATTTGATTACCCCGGATGAGAATATGAGACCATCTGATATGTTTTTAATTTATTCGTTTGGGCAAAATTTTTTTGCCAAGCATAACATGATCTATGGATACTTATTAATATGAAATGATTAATTTTATTGCGAAAAAAAATGTTTAGCATGTAATTGATGTATAAGTGATGTATGAATTTAAAATGGTTGCATAATTATTTATGAAAAAGTATTTCTTAAAAAATTAAGTCTACTCAATAAGTCACAATCTCATTATTTTTTTATTTTCTTATTTTTCCTAAGTTTCGTAGGATTCATGTAATGTACAGTTAAAATTTGAGATTAAGACCACTAGAAGTATACTGCATGGATTGTTTTATGAGTATATCATATTTGTATATACATATGTAATAAAATCATACGCATGTAAATAAATGATATATATATATATATATTATGGTGGTATATAGAGCCTCAATGTATGATAATGATGGAGGACTGAGGTCGTTTATGCTGTTTTAAATAATATTTTGTTAAATAAGAGTTATGATAAGAGAATATGAAAATAGAATGTATAATGTCTACTAACATTTATCTCGAACTCTAAGAAGAGGTTGAGGCAGGTCTTGTCAATGCACACTTCCTTTTCTTCTTACCAAAAACTAATTTAATACCATTTTTTAACCTACTAGCTATTAACATCTTTCTTCCTGCATTTGGTTTATGAGATATTAGGATTTAAAAGTAATGATTGAGAGGAATTAATGATAATATGTGGATCATCTTTTTGTTGGAATGTCTTGTTTGGATGCTTTGAAAATTCTAAATTTTTTTTGGCGCACTCATTTATAGCTTTCATATAAATTAAATATGCCTTATTTGAGGATGATGCAATACAAGCCAATTTAGAAGCTTGGTGACACATACGACTAAGTTTCAAAGCCACTAGTTTATCTTTATTTTTATTTTTCAAAAAATCTTCTAAATCCATGATTCTAAATTTGTTAGCTTCTTCTTTCCATCTTGATAATATAAAATGATTTGGTATTATATCAATATCTAAACAAACAAATACTTTCAAAAAATACCTACAAAGTATTCCAACAAATTCAAAATTTTGGTATTCATATGTTCTAATAGAGATTAGCAAATTTAACCTCACCATAAATTTTTTGAGTTTACCAAATTTTGTTCTAACAAGATACTTGTAATATTCATAATCGTCTCTTTTTTTATCAACTTTGTATTTGTTGACTTGACTCCATTGATCCTTGAATTTATTAAAAACCTTTCTAGTGTACAATTCTAATGCATATTTCAAAAGAAATTCTTTAGTATTGACTATTCAATACTTATGTTCAGACTCAAAGTCTTCATCACTTTCTTTTCCATATTTTTTTTCAACGCCTACTCATATTTGATAACAAATTCTCTAAGATTGTAATGAATGTTACAAAGCTATCAAAGAAAGAATTCATGCCTTCTCTTCGTCTAGTAATATTCATTCTGGTGAAAAATGTGCCACGATTAAAAATAAATACCTTAGAAGCATATATTCCATAGAGATGATTTAGCCATTTATTATCTTCCAATCTATTTTCCATAATCAAACTCTTCCAATTTTTCTCAAATTATGCTATCCTATAGGTTGACATAATACATTTTTTTAGCCCTATCTTAAATCTTGACTTCTTAAAGTACACATGTGCAACTTCTCAGCAAATTTTTTCTTAATATGCCAAAGGCATAATTAATGGCATGTATTTAGAAAAACATTGGCAATTGCTCCTTTCATTGCTAAGTCTTGGTCAGTAATGATAGAAACCGAAGGATTTTCTCTCATAACTTCAAGCCATGTCTCAAAAAGCCATAGAAAAGTTACTTTTGTTTCATCTTGAAATAATGCACATCTGATTTGTATTGATTATAAGTGGTGAATGGTGCAAATGGTATATCATAGTTATTTGTTCTATAAGTTGTATCAAATGTGACATATCCCCAAAATAATGATATGCCAAATGTGATTAAGCATCAACCTAAAAAAAATTAACTGCCTGCCCATTTTCATCACATTGAATTGTATAAAAAAATTGAGAATTCTTTACTTGTTTTTTTCTAAAATACGTAAGAACTAATTGTGTATCTCCTCCCTCCAACTATTTATGTCACATATCTCTCAAGCGGTTATAGCAATCCTTATTATTGAAACCAATATTCGAACTTTCAAGTACTGAACAAACTTTTCCAATTGACAAATTTTCTCTATGAAATTTTTCTATCAAATTTTTAATAGCTTTAGACATATATTTGTTAGACTTCATCTTCATTCTTTTAACTGGAGTAACTACTTTATGATGGCATGTATCTCTAAAAATTGAAACTTTCCACTTATTTAACCATTTGTTATATACAATCTGCAAACTAAGTTCACATCCACATTTAATAGTGGAATAATTTTTATCTTTATTAGTGATGATATAAAGTAGTACAATAAAATAATTATTTTTTTGTTTTTATTTTTTTTCTACTACCTTTATTCCCATAAGAATAACTTTTGAATGTCAAAAGATAAGTGGAGAGAAAAAATAGAAGAGATTTTGTGAAGAAAAAAGGATTTATAAAAGAGAGAGAAAATAGATGTTGAGATAAGGAAAAAGAAGATTAAATAAGAAAGAAGAAAAATTAGGAAGAAAGATGGTAAAATTTAATACGTCAAAAAATATGATTATAAAAAGTAGATATAATCTCTATATTTATTGCAATCAATCATCACTTTTGATAAGCCCTTGATTTAATAATTGGTAATAAGAGTAAAAAATTATATAATCTTAAAGAGTTGCAGATCTTTCCCCTTTTAACATATATACATCATTTATTTATGCACGTGTGATTTTACTATATATGTGCATATAAATATGATATGCTCGCAAAGTAATTTATGTAGTATTTTCTAGTAGTCTCAATCTCTAGTGTTGATTGTAAATTGCACGAATCCTATGAGACCTAGGGAAAATAAGAAAATAAAAAAGATAATGAGCTTGCAATTTATTGAGTAGATTTAATTTTTAAGAAAATACTTTTTCATAAATAATTGTCCAACCATTTTAAATTCATGCATCACTTATACATCAATTACATGCTAAACATTTTTTTGCACAATACAATTAATCATTTATATTAATAAGTATCCATAAATCATATTATACTTGGTGAAAAACTTTCACCTAAATAAATAAATCAAAAATATATTTGATAGTCTCGTATTTTTATCCGGGCAGTCAAATCCATACCCCATGGCATTATATTCTAGTTAGGGTTTATAATCATATTATATCGTATTTTCATTCGGACAATCATAACTACCACGACCTTGTATTCTCGTTAGGACTCATATTCATATCATAAACATATCACAACAATTTATATATATATATATATATCAAACATATGTCATGCATATCAAATTTATCATGCATGTGGATAATTATAATCATATGAATTTAAATATAATATAATTATTATCTTAAAATATATATCACATTAGAAAAATATTTACTCATAATTCGATAATTATTTTTAGATAATTTTAAAATTTTTAAAATTTTTTATTGTTGTACTTGCTCTTAAAATATACAAGATTCAAAAATTAACCGTCAAAATTGATTTAAAATTTAATACACATTACAAATATAAATATATAAATATCTTAATTTCATCACTATACCACTCAATTTTTAGATATATTTTTAGCTTTTCAAATATTTTTTCTACATTATTGCTTTTATCCATCATTGTTTTTTTTTTCTTTCTTCTTTCTTTTTTTTGTTCTTCTTCCTTTCTTTCCCACTTCTTCTCCGTTTTGCTTTCTCTCCTTCTCTGAATTCAATCACAAGTTTCAATTTTTTTCTTTCATTAAGCAAACATTCATATAGATAGATATATATGTGTGTGTCTATCTATATATATATATATATATATTTTAATGGGCACCCAATAAGAATGGAATGACTTGCGTGCTTTATTAGCTTTTTGCTTCATCAATTTTTTTTTTTTTAAATTATGACATGTGTTACATACATTATGTCAAAAATTGGGACATGACAAAGTATGTTATGCAAATTCAAAGGAATATATATATACATATATTAATTATGTCGGCCACCGATTAGAATGGAATGACCTGCGTGCTTCATTAGCTGTTTGCTTCATCAATTTTTTTTTTTTAAATTATGCCATGTGTTATATGCATTATGTCAAAAATTGAGACATGACAAAGTATGTTATGCAAATCCAAAGGAAAGAAGGACTAAATCAACTAATGTAGGTAAATAATATTTTAAATTTGTAATAAATATTTTTAAAATTTGAATCTATTTTATAAATTTTTTATTTTTATTATTTGTATGAATTTAAAGAATGAATAAATACATGTGTTAGATCGAAGTTTAAAAAATTATGAAGAAGACTTATCTGAGTTTTACTTAAAATTTTATTAATTAAATTTTTTTATTTTCAATATTAATATTTATCTTATTATATTTTATTTTACAGTTTTACTGCTTTACTTTTATATTTAGGTTGCTGCTATTTTTGTGTTTTGGATTGTTGCTAGTTGTTAGCTAGTTGTGTTTGCTGCTCTCCTGTAGCGTTATTGTTAGGTTGCTAAGGATTTTGGTGCTTCTGGTTTTGGTTGGCCTTATTTACTCGAGTGTTTTGCTACTACAATAGCTGGGAGGAGAGAACACTTTTATTGCTAATGGCTTTGGTAATTTTGCCTTATTTGTTGAGTTACTTGTGTGTTTATGGTTCTAGCATTTTTATTTTAATTTTTATGACATTCAATGAATAAATTTTTGTTAAATATGTTATTTTATGAATTTCACTTTTTATGTGCAGGTCTACATCTTGTGACTCACAAACTATTAACATTTTCGTGTCATTTGTGGTACGGACACAATCCAACAAACTTCCATTCCGAGCTATTGACTTTGGGCTCCCTTTAATTCATTTTATAACATACTCAATTATGATTTTAAGCGGCAAAATAAAAGTTTTGTATTGACTACTGGTGTATTATATATTATTATTTAATATTATTTTCGCTTTCTTGCTCCCTTGATAGATATGGCTCCCTAAAGAAGTTTGCCTTTTTTTTTTTGTCAAATTTTTATTTTAAAAAAACAAAATTATATGATTGTAAGAGGATATAAAGAAGTTTGCCGTATTTAATATTGATTTAACAAATGATCGTATGTATTTGATGGATAAAGAAGTTTGCCATATTTTATACTTATTTTTAAATTCTAATTCAATAAAACTTGAATTAAAAATTAAATAAAAATTCAATCTCTAGTGTTGATTGTAAATTGCACGAATCCTACGAGACCTAGGAAAAATAAGAAAATAAAAAAGATAATGAGCTTGCAATTCATTGAGTAGATTTTATTTTTAAGAAAATACTTTTTCGTAAATAATTGTCCAATTATTTTAAATTCATGCATCACTTATACATCAATTATATGCTAAACATTTTTTTCACAATAAAATTAATTGTTTATATTAATAAGTATACATAAATCATATTATACTTGGTGGAAAACCTTCGCCTAAGTAAATAAATCAAAAATATATCCGATAGTCTTATATTTTTATCCCAGCAGTCAAATCCATACCCCATGGCATCGTATTCTAGTTAGGGCTTATAATCATATTATATCGTATTTTCATTCATACAATCATAACTACCGCGACCTTGTATTCTCGTTAGGGCTCATGTTTATATCATAAACATATCACAACAATTTATATATATATATATCAAACATATATCATGCATATCAAATTTATCATGCACGTAGGTAATTCTAATCATATGAATTTGAATATAATATAATTATTATCTTAAAATATATATCAAGAAAAATATTCACTCATAATTTGATAATTATTTTTAAATACTTTTAGAATTTTTAGAATTTTTTATTGCCGTACTTGCTCTTAAAATATACATAATTTAAAAATTAACCGTTAAAATTGATTCAAAATTTAATATACATTATAAATATAAATATATAAATATCTTAATTTCATCACTATACCACTCAATTTGTAGATATATTTTTGCTTTTCAAATATATTTTCTGCATTATTACTTTTATCCATCGTTGTTTTTTTTTTGTTCTTCTTCCTTTCTTTCCCACTTCCTCTCGGTTTTGCTTGCTCTCCTTCTCTGAATTCAATCACAAGTTTCAATTTTTTTCTTTCATTAAGCAAACGAAGCAAACTTAGCAAACTTTCATATATATATATATATATATATATTTTAATTATGTCGGCCATTGATTAGAATAGAATGAATAAATATATGTGTTAGATCGAAGTTTAAAAAATTATAAAGAAAACTGATGTGAGTTTTACTTAAAATTTTTATTAATTAAAATTTTTTTATTTTCAATATTAATATTTATCTTATTATATTTTATTTTACAGTTTTACTGCTTTACTTCTATATTTAGGTTGCTGTTATTTTTGTGTTTTGGATTGTTGCTAGTTGTTAGCTAGTTGTGTTTGCTGCTCTCCTGTAGTGTTACTGTTAGGTTGCTAAGGATTTTGGTGCTTCTGGTTTTGGTTGGCCTTATTTACTTGAGTGTTTTGCTACTACAATAGCTGGGAGGAGAGAACACTTTTATTGCTAATGGCTTTGCTAATTTTGCCTTATTTGTTGAGTTACTTGTGTGTTCATAGTTTTAGTATTTTTATTTTAATTTTTATGACATTCAATGAATAAATTTTTGTTAAATATGTTATTTTATCTTCTCCAGAATTTCACTTTTTATGTGTAGGTCTACATCTTGTGACTCAAAAACTATTAACATTTTCCTGTCATTTGTGGCACGGACACAATCCAACAAACTTCCATTCCGAGCTATTGACTTTGGGCTCCCTTTAATTCATTTTATAACATACTCAATTATGATTTTAAGCGGCAAAATAAAATTTTTGTATTGATTACTGGTGTATTATATATTATTATTTAATATTATTTTTATTATTATTTAATATTATTTTCGCTTTCTTGCTCCCTTGATAGATATGGCCGCTAAAGAAGTTTGCCTTTTTTTTTTATGTCAAATTTTTATTTTAAAAAAGCGAAATTATATGATTGTAAGAGAATATAAAGAAGTTTGCCGTATTCAATATTGGTTTAACAAATGATCGTATGTACTTGATGGATAAAAAAGTTTGCCATATTTTATACTTACTTTCAAATTCTAATTCAATAAAATTTGAATTAAAAATTAAGTAAAAATTCAACAAAAGAGATAAATAAAGAGAAAAAATTTTCATTCTAGCATGAATAACTTTTGGAATGTTAAGAGATAAGTGAAGGAAAAAAAATAGAAGAAATTATGTGAAGAAAAAAAGATTTATAAAAGAGAGAGAAAATAGGTGTTGAGTAAGGAAAAATAAGATCAAATAAGGAAAGAAAAAAATTAGAAAGAGATGGTAAAAGTTAATACGTGAAAAATCATGACTATAAAAAGACAACAAGGAATATTTGTAATTAAGTACATAGAATCTCTACATATATTGTAGTCAATCCTCATCCTTGATAAATCCATATTTATATATTAAAAAGAAAGATAGTAAAATTTAATGGTTGGTAATTAATGTAAAAATTTTTATAATCTTAAAGGGCCACTGATATTGGTCTCATAATTATTTTTTTTACACGTCTAGTACTTCTATTCCATGATAATTGGGGTTAAAAAGTTCACATCAATAATAATAAAAAAAAATCCAATAAATGGAATGTCACTCTGATGAAAATATTTCAAAACTTACAGAATGACTAATGCAAGTGATCATTCTAAATACAACCCGTTCCATTTCCAGTTTCAATGCTCCTGTACAGAGCCAATTTAGCCCAGAGTAAGCAGAGACCCAAAACACATCTGCTTTTGGAAAACAATTTTACATTTTTCAAGTGAAAAAATACATTAAACATGTCTCCGGTTAGCTTTGTTGAAAACAAAAAAAAAAAAAAAAAAAAAAAACCACCCACACTGTTTCCATAATTTGTTCCTTAATGACATGCGTTATTTAACATAGACGATGTACTTGTTTTCTCAATACAACTATTTTATTCATTAAAAAAAAATCTAAAAATATTCACACCATATTCCATTAAAAAAAAACTACTTAAAAATAATTATCAAATGCATTTTTTAATCTTAAAATATATCTTCATTAATTTTTTTTTTTAAAAAGCAGTATTTCATAATCATCTTTGTTTCTTAATCAATAACAAGCTTATCCATATTTTGTAACCTTCTTTATTTTTTTTTTATTTTTCTTTAAATTCATTATTAGTGATGATAAAATTACAACTTATTATTCAAATTATATTCATATAAATTAAAGTAATAAGATTGTATTACCATCATATATCAATATTATTTATTTATTTTTATTTCATTGAAAATTTAAGACACGTGACAATAATATCAAATTATTATATCAATTTATATGAATAAATTTGTGTGTGTGTGTGTGTATATATATATATTAGGTATGAGACTAGAATCCTCTCCTATGCTTAATCATATGTTCACATGTGATAAAATTAATAATAAATAATTTAAAATATCTTAAATATTTAATTTATATCATAAAATATAAAATTAATTTATAAATTTTATTAAAATATAAATTAAACTATTTATTATTAATTTTACTATGTATTAATATTTTATTAAAAGTTAAAAATAAAAAAAATTAAGAAAAAAAACCTAATCGATCATGTATAATTTGGTCCATAGACAATAGAATAATCTAGGACTGCATTTTAACCAAGAAAGTAGGCAATGAAGCCATAACTGGTAGAAAGAATATGAAACTGAAAAAGGATGGTGGAAGTTTATATGCAATATTTGATGTTTTGGTGCAACTACCATTAACGTTATAGGATTAGGACTGTTGCCTTGAATCGTATCTTTTAAGCTTGCCTTTATCTTTAACTTGCCAATTCAATTTAGTTGCTCAACTAAATTTTAATGCTCACATAATTTCTTTATTGGGGTTTCATTTAATTTAATTTTCTTATCATTTGGGTTTCAATGAAACCCCATGCATAAATATGGGAGCGTTTAAATGAATTCATTGGCGTATAAAACTGTGACGGCTTGCCTTTATATTTCACGTAACAATAATAGGCCAGTTCACTTTTTGGACTGCATTCATTGGTATTCGGCTCGACTTTTTTTTTTTCTTCATCTATTTGTAAATATATATGATTTGGCCAACTATCACCATGATGTCCCTTTTGATACATTCAATCCCTGTCCTTGCAATTTTATTTTTAATACTCATAATTTCTAATTTTAGACTCAAAAGATCTCACACTAATTAATAAAATTAAATTACTTATAAGACATATTTTAAATTCACTCTCAATATAAAATTTCACATAAATTTTATTTATTAAAAATAATTAAAATTTATAAAATTATTTTAAAATCATAATTACATCAACTTATTCATATATTTGCATTCAACATTAAATATGGGTTTGGTATAATTTTTTCATGGGTCAAAAGGACACTCTTTTGAATGTCAAAATTCTTTTTAAATTTTTGGATTCATACGTTGTTACTGAATAAAATTTTTTCATGAATTAAAAAATTAATTTATTTCTATTACCAAAAACCTAAATTTTAAATTTTTTTGAGTAGAGTTATTTAAATTTTTTAAAACATTTATAATGTGAAAAATACTCTAATTTTTTTTGTTGATTCCATCATACCCCTTATATTTAACTAGTATTTGCCATGTTATAGTTGCAATTGCTATTGACCACCTTTAAAAAAGGCAAAACCCTATCTAACTATTGTTTACGTAACTATTATATTTACAATCACCATTAACTAGCTTAATCAAAAAAGAAAAATCTATTTAACTAGTGTTTACATGATTACGACCGTAAATCACCATTAACGACCTCCTTTGATAATAAACAATAACCTATTTAACTAACTTTTGTTAGAAATTCAATTTCTCATGCTGAAAATTACAACTATCACATAATTATATAGAAAAATTTTCAGTAAATCTTAATAAATATTAGGCAAATTTTAAATAAACATAAAGATATAAGAATTATATCCCTATAATTGATGCGAATGAGTGAATCATTTCTAATTGCTTCTAAGTGTATCAATTCGCCAATTTTTATCAATTTTTCTCATTAAAGTGTTAAAAAGCTTGATTTAGATTTGTAATACAATTATTATAGACTTCAACAAACCTTGAGCAATTTCTCTTCAACTAAAAAATTATTCCTTACCATCAAGAAGTAAGAAAGCATTAGAGAAAATAATTTTTCACTTTTCTTTATTATTTGCTTTCTTCTTTTTCCTTCCTTTTCTCTTAGAAAATACTAAAGAAAATATTCTTTTCTTCCTCCCCTTATAGTGCCCGAATCTTCCTCTTTCATTCTCTTTATTTTTTTGTTTCATTATTCTATTTATACTTACACATGTATTAATATACATTAATGAAAGTAAGATTGGCAAAATTTCATTGGTAGGTTCTAAAATCCATGAAATTTAATTGATTTATTAAAGTTTTTAATTTTATCAATTTACTTAATAATCAAGTAATAATAAATATTAATAATAAAATAAAAAACTTAAGTGTCAAAATCTGTACCACTGATTTTCATTATTATGGATAAACATTAACAAAATTTTGATACTTGGCCATTTTACATGATACCACTTATCAAACATGTATTCAATTAATATTTTAAAATATTAAATTCATAAATATTAGGTGTATTGATTCACACCCTTCATTTGTATCATAATAGATAAGTATAAGAAAGATTTTGATACTTGACAACATCTTATGATGTCACTTGTCAAATAAGTATTAATGTGATTTATAATAATATTTATTAAATATTAATAAATAAAAAAATTTATTTATTAATATATAAATCAAACAATATATAAATTAGTCTTTTCTATATCCATAAATTACATTTACGCTATTAATAAATTACCGAAATATTTTTCAATTAACGAATGCTAGCACATTATTGTCAGAGAATTTATTATTTACATTTAAAGAATAAAATTATCTTTCAATTAATTTATTAGTGTAATTTAATATTCATTAATACTAAATATCATTAACTATTTTAATAATATTTATTTGTTCATTATCATTTAACCGGTTATTTTATGTAACCCCTCGAGTTCACTGTCAATGGGATATTAGTTAATACAAACTTTTTTATATTATTTCAATACAATTTATTGTAACCAAAGATCTCAATGATTATGAATGACCTCTAACAAGATATCATAACCCTTAAAATTCAGATAATTTATTTTCGGATAAACCAATATAGTCACACTTGGGTGTGGTAAAATACCTTTACTGTTGACTTATCATCGAGTGTGGATCATGAAATTGTCAAACCCCTAACTCAATCATATACGAGATTTATATATCCATAAAACTCATTTTTAGATATTAAGTACTTTGTCCAAACATTCTATTTTCGTGTATGACATTCTCACCTAAAAACTCAAACTAAATTATCTAAACTAATAAATTCTATTTTTTTTTTTTATCATCACATGTTTTTATGCAATAAGAATACATTGCCATCAAGTTTCTTTCACAATGCATTGCTAACTTAGTACAATATAGATAAGTGAACGATGTATATCAGTGCAAAGGGTAGTTGTGATACCTCAAGTCAAAAGATTAATGGTACACTAGCACGATTATGTGATGAATCTTTCACTGTGAATAATCACTTATGTGTCTTGTCATGTATAGTAACACATTCTCTAATGTATTGCCTACGTTTATACTCTTACGACATAAAACTCATTGTCTAACTATTAGCATCATATAATAATTAGTGATAGCAAACTGAATATGCCACTCATAGAATATCATTATCCTTAATGGCAGTACCTCAAGTGGAAATAAATTTACATATATTTAAATTAGAAACTCCGTACTCATATTTACAATTCTTTACATATAGAATCTTGACACATAATGCATCACGGGATCTTGTTTTGCATATAGTTAAAAAATAACAATTGAATAACTACAAAATGAAATAATTATCATTTTATTAATTGTAAATATTTTTACATCTAATTATATAAGTATGTGTGTGTGTGTGTGTGTGTGTGTGTATAAAGAAATGATATCCTTAAACTTAATGACATGATTGGTTCTAAGGAATATCTCTAGTGAGTACACATTTGTACTAAAACCAATTACTATAGTACTCAATACTCATCTTCCTAAAATGGTGATTCAATTATTGTTGTGTCATAGGTTTAGTCAGTGAGTCTGCCACATTATTTATTGATGGAGTCTTCTGCATGATTAGCCATTTATTAGTACTTTGATCAAATAATATTTTTGTTGATTATGTTTATACTTCTGGTGAAACCTAGACTTTTTAACATGTGATATAGCTCTATTATTATCATAGTCTTAAGATATTGGATCAAAAATGAAAGGAACCACTCTGAGTTCACTTATGAACTTACCAATCCAAATAGCTTATTTTGCAGTTTCAAAAGCAGCAATTCATTCAATTTCTGTAGTGAAGTCAGTTGTAGTAGTCTGCTAGGAACTTTTCTAACTAACAGTTTCTTTATTACAAATGAAAATAAATATAGAGATAGACTTTCTATCATTCATATTTGATTGAAAGTTAGAATTAATATAATCTTTAAGTTTCGATTTACTACCTTAATAAGTTAACAATAAATTCTTAATCCTTCTTAAGCATTTAAGGATTCTTTTGATCGCAGTTCAATGTTGTTCTCCAAGATTTGCCTAATATCTGTTTGTAATACTTACAGCATATACTATATCAAGTCTAGTACAAAGCATGAAGTACATAAGATTATCTATTGTCGAAGCATAAGGAATCCACATCATACGCTTTAGTTTAACTTCAGTATTGGGTTTCATACCTTTTGAAAGATTAACACCATGATTATAGGGTAAGAAACCCTTCTTAAAGTCATCCATACCAAACTTTTTCAGTACCTTTTTTATGTACTAATGTTGTAAAGACCTGTTATTCATTTTATTCTATTCCTATAGAGATGAATGCCCAAAATGTAAGTTGCTTTTCCTAGATCTTTCATGGAAAACACATTAAATAACTATAATTTAGTCTCAATTAACATGCCCACATCATTGTTAATGAGAAGTACGTCATTTACATATAATAAAAGGAATGTGATGGCATTATTAGTTTCTTTCTTGTAGACACAAGTTCATAAATATTCTTGATGAAATCAAACGATTTAACAGTATCATCGAATCATATGTTCCAACTTTTAAAAATTTACTTAAATCCATATATAAATCTATGCAGTTTACATATTTCATGACTATTTGTAGAAACAAACCTTATACGTTATTGCATATATATGGTCTCCTCAATAAAAATATTGAGGAAGGCTGTCTTTACATCTATTTTTTATTTTTTATAATAATAATGAGCTGAAATAGTACTTAGTATTCGAAAGGACTTTAACATGGCTATCAGCAAAAAATTTTTCATAATTATTATCTTATTTTTTAGCATAACCCTTTACCACAAACTTTACTTTATAAGTCTCAACATTTTCATCTTTGTCAAATTTTCTTTTGTAAATTCATTTACAATTAATAAGAATAATTTCTTCCAATGGATTAATTAGTGACCACACTTGGTTGGCATACATGAAGTCCATCTTGAATTTCATGGCTTTAAGCCATTTTCCAAAATCGATATCTAATATCGTCTCTTTATAAGTTCTAAGATCGTCTTTGTGTTTATTTTCTCATATTATAAATGATTCAAAATTATTATTAAAAAAAAAGAAGTACTTTTGCGGAGGATACGATATCTTAGTAGATCTATGTAAAGTTTGGTCTATAAAAAGCTTAAGATTAGAATGAATAGGTTCATCTCTATTAACAAGTTTAACCATCGGAGACTGGTTAACATTAAACTCTCTAAACTTTTCTAAAAGCTTCATTTTTCTACTTACACCACTTTTCTTTATGAATTAACTCACAAGGAGTTATGCATATCTATTAATTAAAATTTTTCAATCAATATAAAAGTAGAAATAATATCTCAAACTATCTTTAGAATAATCTATAAATTGACCTTTTTTAGATTTTGCGTCCAACTTTTTAAGTTTAATAATTTTAACATAAACTGGATAACCCTAACACTTTATATTATTGAAGTTTGGCAACTTTTCATATCATATTTCATATGATGCCTTTGGAACTACTTTGGATGGAGCCATGTTCAATATATAAATTGATATATTAATGGCATATCCCTAAAGATATATAGGTAAGTCTATGAAGCTCATTTTGGATCGTACTATACCAAGTAAGGTACAATTCATTCTTTTTGATACACCATTATGTTGAGGTGTATAAAAAGGTATTAGCTGAGATATTATACCATTAAACTAAAGAAAATCTAGAAACTTAGTACCAAAGTATTCTCTACTATGATCAAATCGTTGAATTTTAATACTCTTTTTTGTTGCCTGTTTTTCTACTTCTGCTTTAAATTCCTTGAACTTTTCAAATGAATCTGATTTATTCTTCATTAAGTATATATAACCATACCGTGAAAAATCATCAAAAAAATTATGAAGTATGAGAAATCACCTTTGGCCATTTCACTAAATGGACCACATATATCAGTATGGATTAATTTAAGCACTCCATTGGCTTTATTCTCTCAACTAGCAAATGTTGATTTGATCATCTTTGTTTGAAGATAGGATTTACAAATTTGGTGAGGTTTAAAACTTAATAGACCTATAAGTCCATCATTACTCATTTTATTCATCATTTTCTCTCCAATATGCCTTAATCTATAATGCCATACAAGTATTGAATTAATAACATTTTTAAAATTTTTATTATTAATGGTGTGTGTCATGTTAATTTCAATTGTTTTAAGAACATATAATCCATTTACATTTAGACCAGTGCCAACTAATTTATTTCTTAAATAAAT
This sequence comes from Khaya senegalensis, assembly GCA_032402905.1. Classification (NCBI taxonomy): domain Eukaryota; kingdom Viridiplantae; phylum Streptophyta; class Magnoliopsida; order Sapindales; family Meliaceae; genus Khaya; species Khaya senegalensis. The sequence goes on from CP135537.1 coordinate 4,663,558, forward strand.
ACAATATTTACATCCATCAAAAGTAAAAATGTAACCATGTTGACACAACTAATTGACAAACAAAATATTTTTATTAACTATATCAAAATACAATACATTGTATAGCCTGATGGCAAAACAAGTTTATAAGCTTCTGAGTATATAGCAGTAATTGTTGCTCCATTTGCCATCTTTAATATTATTGCACCCTCTTTGAGTAACTTCTTATTCTGAAGGTCTTGTAATGACATTTAAATATGTGAAATGGCAGTAAAATCTATAATCCAAGCATTTAAATATGAACTAATACTTAATTCAGTTGCAATAACATGATAAAAAAAACATATCTTGTGTTTTCTTTGCTTTCAAGCTCTTTAAATAGAAAGGACAATTCCTTTTTCAATGTCCGAGCTTTTTGTAATGATGACACTTATCTTTAGCCTAAAATTTCTTATCAGCCTTAGTCTTGCCCTTTTTCTTTGAGACACCTCCTTTAGGTTTGTACTTATATGTCTTCTTGTCTTTTTTCTTATAAGATGTCTTACTAAATGATACCGTGGTAAAGATAATCTCTTGCCCCTTTTTTGTATAAGTTTTTTTTTTTATGATAAGCAACAATTTCTTTCATAAGTTTAGGGAGAGTGTGTTCTAATTTATGCATATTATAATTTGTAATAAATGAATCAAAACTATGAATGAGAGATTAAAGGATTAGATTCATTTATAATCCAAAGTCCATGATAAACCTTAAGGCATCAAGTTACCTAATGAGATTTATCATCTTTAAAATGTGTAGCTCCGTAGGTACTGACTCATTGAGTCTCATTCCAAACAAGACAGTCGATAAACTATATCTCTTAGTCTTAGAACTCTCCTTAAACAGCATTAATAATGAGTGATGGATCACAGAAACATCTTGCATGTAAGTCATCATTCATTAAGGCCGTCACATATGATCTAACTTTTAGATTATCATCATTCCATCTCTAGAATGTCTCTTTCTATCCCCTAATGAAGCATTCTCATAAATAGCCATAGGCATAAACCCATTAAAGACATAGTCAGCTTTTTTAGAATTCAAAACTATTTTAAATTTATGTACCAAACATTAAAGTTAGGTCCGGTCAATTTATGAGTGTTAAGTATTTTAAAAAGAGGGTTAGATATGAATTGATTTTCTTATGTTTGTATGAATTTGCAGGAAAAGAAATACATCAGTGTATATGTATATCAAATCATTTAGTTATGGACTTTAAACTGAATGATACTCCCTCTACTTAAATTAAATCTTATCCTTCCTTAAATAAAATAACTGTAATTATATTATAAATTTTTCACGAGTGATCATATTTTTATTAAATTTATAAAACTCCATCTAACGGTTAATGGTATAATAAATCCAATAAGTAAAAAACTTATTTATATTTGTAACACCTTACAAGGTATAATTAATCTATCTTTAGATTTACAATATCTCACCTAAAGGTTATTGATGCCTAATCTAATTAGTCTAGACCCAATGCCTATTCATAAACAAGTATGGTATCAGACTCTTTACTTGACAGTAATTGGTAGTCCAATGCACCCTGTAAAGATAAAGGTCAACTAGATTACGTACCTTGTGATGACCCTCACCTAACAGTTATTAGGTTACCGCTAGCAAAAATAACTATAAACCACTGACTGTATTGGAAAGTTTAAGTCTAATATTTATTTACAAATAAAGAAAATTTTATAAATCTCGTTTTATTTAATATATCATTATACATTTTATAATTAATGTTCAATATCAAAATTTAATCTTATATCATTTCAAAAATGATTTTAATATTAAATCCTCATCCATTATTAATTAATGAAATTAATATATTATAACACCCTTATATTTAAAATCAGCCACATAAAATACAATTTGAATTTTTTTTTTAAACATAAATATATATATATATATATCCACACATAACCATTAATTAAAATATAATTCATTTTAAATAAAATATTCAACAATATTGATAAAGTGCGTACAAGAGGTTATGCATTGATATAATGGATAACTCAATGGTACACCGATGTGGTATACTCTTACACACACGCACACACTTATATCTAATTATACAGTCACATATTATCTAAGTATACTACTAATTATGCTCATACCATTATTTTCACTCAATACACACATTGAGTATTGTCCTTAGTATTGATGTATGCACACACAACCACCTTTAGGATGTAGTATGTTACTTTGTAGTTCGCACCCTATCTAATAACAATAATCATATAAATAAATATATATAAATAACAACCTAAATTTAATTTAAGTGAAGGGATATATTTATAGCCAAAATAATTGATACATACATACATATATATATATATATATATATATATACGAAAGCTGGATATATATAATATCCTGTTTACACACATAGTCCATAGTATGTAACCCAAAAAAATACAAGTTCATTGTACCATAGTATATATATATATATATATATATATGTATAATTATGCACTAACACCAAAAATACTCTCATCATCAAGATACTAGCCCTGTTGACGCATCGAAGAATTTGCATCTGTATCCCGCGGTACCACATTACCAGTAAAAACCACAATCTACAAAGGATGAGCGAAACAACTGAGTAAGGAAACATAATATTTTAGTACAAAATTTGTTTCCCTACTATATATGCTATACGATACTGATGGCGTAGAGATTATTAAATTCATATCGCTTTAACATAATCTAACGAGATAAATACACTCCGATCATACACTCTATATCATTATCCACATAATACTCATAGTTATTGTATAAAATACAAATAAGTCTATATGCATTTCGAAATCAATATCACATGATATTTTTAACAAATCACCGACAAATATACGATCGATCATGCTAACACAGTTATGGATCGTGGCCACAAAGTAAATTCACCCAACACTCATCCATTCACATTACTCATCTATCGGGCTGAGCATATATTTTATACATGATCGATTATATAAGTTGGTTATAACCAAGCTAGCGGATGTGAAGGATATCTGAATATTCGGTTCTATAACTAATGCAATCATACAATTAATACCACATGACCCAAAACCATGCATTCATTTTTCGAAAATTATTGTACACTCAAACCATGCACAATGAATACCACAAATGCACACTTATACACATAGAAATCATAAATAGCATCCACATCTCGATTTTCACGCGCATATGAAATTCATTCACATAATGAATGCATAATGCACTTGCAGATAGTGATATCTAACTAAAAATTCATAATACTTCCATAATCATATACACTCGCAAATACCCAGTCTACCAGATTCACTGGGATTTATTAATCACAATTATAATTTCTACCATCACGATAAATATATCGCATAACTATTCAATATTAATGGATAACTACATCAACGCATCATTTACTAATAAAGAAAATTTACATAATAATTATAACTGATATAATTATTATGATAACCAATATGCAACGTCATAAATATTATAATCTATTCTAAATTCTATTAATCACGCTCCGATCACACGGCTATAATAAAAATTTCTTTACACATTCCAACAACTATATAAAGCATTATACATACATAACACATCAAAATATTTCTAAATCTTCACAATAATAATTAAAATTACTATTTTACCCTTCCTTCAATTTTTTTCTCATTTTGTCCACCCAAATCAATTCCTATTAATTTCATTCACTCCCTAACACACCTATACACATTAAAACATACCATAACATATTAAAATTCATCATTTAAAGGTTCAATGAACAGTACTCTAAATTTACCATTTTGCCTCTTTTTCTAATTTTCTTCTATTTTACACATTATCCTATACCCAATCTCATCTAAGCACCATCCTCAAATTCATTCCTACACAAATCAACCACCAATCACAAATTTCATAAAAGAAAATTATATTCTCTTACCTTTAAAATATGCCAAATGATTGAGTAAACCTCCCAATATCTCAAAACTACCTAAATCACTATTTAAAACCATAAACCACTATTAAAACCACTTTTCAACAAATTCATAAATTGAAATATAGTGAAATCAATAACTTTTACCATCAAATTAAAACTCTCGACGCGTAAAATAATTTTTTCTTCTGCGGTAACGCGTTTAATATGACGGATTAAGAGATTTTGCTTGATTTTTTTCCAAAAATTGAACGAGAAAGAAATGGGTAACTCACAGCAAGGAGAAGAGAAAAAGTTGGTTTGCTTCAATTTTGAAAAGTCAACCAATCTTATCCAAATTCATATTTTTAAAAATTATACTATTATCCAATAATATTTCAAAACTTGCATTTAACTCCCAAAAAAATTATGAGACTACCCAAACTATTTTTATATTCTTTCATTTTAGTCCATCAATTTTAATTATTACTTTTTCTGCTGATTTTTTATAAAAAGATCATTTTACCCCTAATAAAGAAAATTGGTCATTTTGGTCATTTTTCATCCTTTTTAGAGAAATTCACATTCTAATTCAATTTTATTTTTTCTGTATCTTATTTACAACATTTACAAGAGTTTTGGGCGATCAAAATCTAGCAAACTCCTTCCGACCTTTGACATAATGATCATTTTATCCTTTTTAGCAAAATTATCATTTTTTGTCCAAAATAATAATTTTGGTATTCTTAGGGTTATAAAATATATCTTTCCTTCTAACACACTCTATCATACTAATTTATATCCTCAACATCTAGTTTGGTCAATCAAAACTTTATCAAAATGATAATTTTACTTTTTCTGTTTCTGATTTTGCAAAAATATACCAACCGCATCTCGAATTAAAATTAAACTTATCAACATGATATTTATGAAGTTTTAAAACTTTTTTTTATGTGATCAAAACTCACTTTGGCTTCAATTTTGAGTGAAAAAACTATTTTATCCCTACCCAATAAAATAACATGTTTAATTAATTTTCATTCGGTCTCCTTCCAATAACTTTATAAAAAATTTCCAAGGACAATAGATAATAAAGATGAGGGTTTATTTATATTTGAGTGTCACATATATAATAAATTAATAATTTAATTTACTATTATTATGGCAACAATTACAATATTTTCATATTGATGTATGCTCATCTTATTAATCCCACTAGAATTCTATTATTTTTATTTGAATTAAAATTATTAGCATTAATATTTAAATAATTTTAATTTGGTGCAATTATTTTATTTGATTAAAACAACTCAAATCCTGACATTTTAATTCTGATAATAAAAATACTAATCAAATTAGTTTTAATAATAATTGTGATAACAAATATAACATTATTGATTGCTAAAAATTTTTGAACAATTCCAAAAAATTAGAAATCAATTCCTATGTGGCAAATGAAAAAATGCACTTTAATGAACCAATTTTCTGCGATAACCATATATTCAATTCAATTTAATATATTTCAAATATATATTAAACTCATGATTAACACATTAATTAATAAGAAATGAATTAAATTCCACATAAAACAATTTCATGCAATTTTAATTTCATTTCATAACATAATACAATATTATGGATAATTTAGAATATATGGCAATTTTGCATATTCTTCATGTAACTCAAATGTACCGTAGGTGTCAAAACACATCCATATGTACCATATTTAATGCCCAAACATATCAAATATATTTAAAAATATATTAATACATATTAATCAATATTAGTCATTATATAATAGCATGTATTTACACAAAATCATTATAAATCATATTTTTCATCATTTTTTATTTTATTATCCACATAAGAAGATATTTTGGACATATTGCACATATAATCAAATTATTCACAAACAAATCACTATTCTCATATTTGTATGAACATATATACAACATCCAAGAGATGAATTTTTTAAAACTTGACATATATATCATATTTAGGCTCTAATAACATTGGTAAAAATCTAATTTCTCATACCGAAAATTACATTTATCACATAGTTGTATGAAAAAATTTTCAATAGATATGAATATATATTGTGTAGATTTTAAATAAACATAACACAAAGATAAAAGAATTATACCCTTGTGGTTGATCTGGATGGGCAAACCATCTCCAGTTGCCTCCAAGTGTATCTACATGTCGGTTTTTGATAATTTTTTTTTTTTGTTAAAGTGATTGACAGCTTGATTTGGATTTATAATACAACTATTATAGGCTTTAACAAGCTTTGGGCAATTTTTCTATAATTAGAAAACTGTTTCTAACTATTAAAAATTAAGAAAGTATTAGGAAAAATAATTTTTCTCTTTTCTTTCTTATTTCTTTCTTCTTTTTCCTTCCTTTTCTCTTAGAAAATATTAAAGAAAATATTCTTTTCTTCCTCTCCTTATAATGGCTGAATCTTCCTCTCTCATTCTCTTTATTTGTTTGTTTCATTTTTCTATTTATATTTACACATGTATCAATATACATTAATGAAAGTAAACTTGGTAAAATTTCATTGGTGGATTTCAAAATTCATGAAATTTAATTCATTTATTAAAGTTTTTGATTTTATTAATTTATTAAATTATTAAGTAATAATAAATATTAATAATAAAATCAAAAATTGAAGTGACAAAATTTTTACTATTTATTTCCATCATTATGGATAAATATTAACAACATTTTAACACTTAACTACTTTACATGATATCACTTATCAAACAAATATTTAATTAAATATTTTGAAATATTTAATTCATAAATATTAGATGTCTTAATTCACACCCTTGATTGCATTATAATAGATAAGTATGAGAAAAATTTTGATACTTAGCAACATTTGATTTTACTATTGTCAAGAAAGTATTTATTTGAGTTAAACACTTAACAACTTCTTATAGTGCCCCTTGTCAAATTAGTATTAATTTGATTTATAATAATATTTATTAAATATTAATAAATAAACTAATTTATTTATTAATATATAAATTAAATAATATATTAATTAGTCTCTTATATATCCGCAAATCAAATTTATGATATTAATAATTTACCAAAATATTTTTCAACTAGCAGGTGTTAGGGAATTATTGTTAGAGAATTTATTCTTTATATTTAAAGAATAAAATTACATTCTGATCAATTTATCGGTACAATTTAGTATTTATTAATACTAAATATCATTAACTAATTTAATAATATTTATTTGTTCATCGTCATCTAATCAATTATGGTATGTGATCCCTTGGGTTTGTCATGAAATAAATATAAACCAATATGAACTTTTTCATATTATTTTAACATAACTTATTGTAACTAAAGATTTCAAAAATTATAAGTGACCTCTAGTAAGATATCATGAGCCTCAAAACACAAAGAATATATTTTCAGATAAACTCATATAGTCACACTTGTGTCTAGTAAAATCCTTCTGCTATCAACTCATGATTAAGTGCGGGTCATGAAATCGTTAAACCTCCAATTCAATCATAGGGTTAAGAACTCAATCATATACATAATTTGTATATCCATAAAACACATTTTTAGATATTAACTACTTTGGTTAAAGATTTTGTTTCCATGTATGGCATTTCCACCTAAAATCTCAAACTCAATTATTTAAGCTATAGATTTTATTTTTGATCATCACCTATCTTTATACAATAAGAACACATTGCCAACAAATTACTTTCACTAGGTATGACTAGTCCAATGCGATATACACAAGTAAATAATGTGCCTCAATGAAGAGCGCAATTGTGATACCTCAGGTCAAAGGACTAATATTATACAAGAATGACCATGTGACAAATCATTGATTATGGATGATCAGTCATGTGTTTCATCACGTTTGGTCATGCTCAGTAACACGTTCTCTAACGTATTGCCTACATTCATGTTCTTGCGACATAACACTCGTTGGTCCAACTATTAGCATTATATACTAATAAGTGGTAGCAAACCGAACACACCAGTCATGCAATATCACTGTTGCTAATGATATTACCTCAATCGGAAATAAATTTAGATATATTTAAATCAGAAACTCTATACTCTTATCTATAACTCTTTACAGATAGAATTTTGACACATAATGCATCATGAGATCTCATTTTACATATAATTAAAGAATAATAATTGAATAACTATAAAATAAATTAATTATTATTTTTTTAACTGTAAAAATTTTTATAACTAATTACAAAAGTATATATACAAAAAAAAATGATATCCTCAAATCTAATAACACGATTAGTTTTAGAGTATATCTTCAACAGGTTTTATGTTATTATAATAACCACCAACTATCTATGCAACATACTCTTTACTTAAATTCATTTTTTGTATGTAAGTTTATAAATTTTATTTTTTCTACTTTCTTTTTTTAAATAATTGAATATAATTTCATGTTTAATTTGTTTGTTGTGTATGTTTTTGTTAATTGATTATATTTGTGTGTTTAATTTATGATTTATTTTTGGCATATCAATTTTCTTTTTTTGACAATGCTTGATAGAACCTACCTCAACTCCTTTTTAAAGTACGAGATGAATCTTACTAGATACTGTATATTCTATTTTCATATTTTTTTTATCATAATTCTTATGTAATAAAATATTATAAAAAATAACATAAATAGCCTCAGGCCTTTATCATTATCATACATTTAGACTCCAAATCCCACTACAATATATACATATAATTTATTTATACACATGTGATTATATTACATATATGCATATAAACATAATATGTTTACAGAGTAATCCATGCAGTATATCTTGTGGTCTTAACCTCAAGTGTCAACTGTACATTGTATAAGTTTTGTGAAACCTAAAAAAATAAAGAAATAGAAAAAAAGTAATGAGCTTAGGGCTCAACGAGTGAATTTAATTTTTAAGAAAATACTTTTTCATAAATAATTATATAATCTTTTTAAATTCATACATTAATCACATACTAAACATTTTTTATAATAAAATTAATCATTTCACATCAATAAGTATCTATAAATTAGATCATGCTTAGTAAAAAAAAATTTTGCCTAAACAAATAAATAAAAAATGTACCCAACAACTTCATACTCTTGTCCGGGCAGTTAAATCCATACTCCGCCACCTTGTATTTTCACCGGAACTTATAATCATATTATAAACATATTTGACTTTCTTATATTCTTATTTGGCTAGTCATAACCATATTCCGTGACCTCATATTCTCGACAGAGCTCATACTCATACTCACATCATTTTACCATAATTTATCTATCAAATATATGTCATGAATGTCAAATTATCAATTCCTATCAAATTTATTATGTATATGAACAATTATAAGCATATGAAGTTCAATATAATACAATTATTATACTAATACACACACACACACACACACACACACACACACACATACACACACATGTTATTTTAAAGAAAATATTCATTCACCTTCTAATAATCACTTTTGAGTTGTTTTAGAATTTTTAAGGTTTTCTACCACCGTGCCTACTCCTAAAACATGTAAAATTTAAAAATTAATTGTTAAAATTGATTCAAAATTTGATACACATTATAAATATAAAAACATAGATATTTTAATTTTATCATTATCTCATCCACTTAATTTTTAAATATATTTTCAATCTCCCAAATAAATTTTTTGTATTATTCCATTCATCGCTGTCAATTCAATTTTTTTTTCCCACTTCCTCTCAGTTTTACTTTCTCTGCTTCACTAAATTCAATTCCAAATTTCAATTTTCTCTTTCATTAAGCAAACTTATATACACACACACACACATATATATATATATATATATATATTATGTCGGCCACCAATTAAAATGGAATGCCCTGCATGCTTCATCTCATTTTGATTAGCTGTCTACTTCATTAATTTTCTATTAAAATTGAGCCATGTGTTACGGTGCTCTTAAAATTCTATGATAAAAATTAAAATATTTTTTTTAATAATATTTTTAAAATTTTAAAACTAAAATAATTATTTTCAACAATACTATTAATTTATGATACAATAAATTTTTAATACATTATTTTTAGTAATTTAATTAATAAAAAGTACTTTTAAAATTTTACAACCCAATAATTTATTAATTCAAAAATGTATTCAAAAGAGGTAATTTAATTGACAATTAAACAATTAAATTTTTTTTTCCTTTCAAAAGCTCAATACTTAAAAGCTACACTTGCAAAACATCTATTTCTAGAAAGTTTATTTGAAAGTTATGCCAAAGGAATTCTAAGTGAAAAACTTTAACTTAATCTTATTGCAACAAGCGTAATTATTTAGTTTTTACTATTAAGTTAAAAATAAACTTGTTCAAAATACGATGAATTTTATTTAGACTTTAGATGAAAAAACAAACATGTACTTAATTTTAAAACTTTTAGTTATTGAATAATATTAGTCTTTACCTTTTTACTTGCATTTAATATCTTTTTTTTTCTTTCTTTTTTTTGTGTGAAATATGTAAAAAAAATATAATTTTTGCATATAATTTAAATGATAAATATAAATATTTATCTTTAAATTATTTTCTTAAATATTGCAATTTACGTGCTGAAGAAATTTTTTTTACAGTTAGATTGAAATGTTTGAAAAGAAAGAGGCTACATGCACTTAGGATGTATTAAATACTTCTTTAGTTTGTAAATATATCTCTTATAATAAAAGTCAAATAGGGTAAAATTGTTTATTGTCGATTATTCCTTCAATAATAATAAAAAAAAAAATTACTTAAAACCGCATGTACTTACCCTAGCCTTGAGATGATAGGAGGTGGGTGGTTAATTCTGATATTTAAAATATTTTTGTGTTGTATAATATACAAGTATGCGTACAGACCATACACGTTGATTGATTGATAAATAAATAAAAAAAAAATGACAAAACAATATTCAAATTGTGCGTGCATATCTTATCATAAATAAAAGCGATATTTGATTGCGTGGGAATCTAATCCTTGTTGGTCAACAACAGCTTGCAAAGAATCTGAACAAAACCAGATGACCTGCACCCACAAACATAATTCTCTAACTGTAAACGACACGACGCATCTGCCGTCTGATTCCAAATCTTTGTCTTCTGTTTTCCTCAAAACCATTAAAATATTCTCGATAACCAGTCAGGACCCAGCTGTGAAAGCCCCTTGTTTTCGTTGTCGATATCACATACATACATACATACATACATACATAGCTTAGAAAGAAATACTGCCAGTAATGCAAAGCAACATTTTCCACAAAGTTGACACAAGTATTAAATATTGTCAACATCTTAATCAAGATTTTGGGGTGGTGGTGATGATAATCATGATGTTAAATTTGAGTAAATTCCGTAAAAATGAAATAGCACACCGACAGAATTGAAGGTTAAGCAAGTAATTAGGTTGGGTGGGTTAAATTAAACCAATCAAGACATGCAATATTGTTTCATATATTACATGATCATGTTCTTAGCTTTTGGTTTTGCTTCTTTTCTTTCCTTTTCTTTTCTTTTTTTCATGTGATTGAGAGTGGAGCAAGTGGCAGTGGGTGCGGGGATGGATGCTCGTTAATTATGCCGTGCTTATCTTTTTATCTACTTTCTTTTGCTTTTCAAGAATCAAGACAAACAGATTAGATACTGGAATTGGATGGTGTATGCCAGCCATTTATATTATTATTATTATTATTATTACTATTATTGATTGAGTCAGGCCATCTGCTTTTTAAGGTTTCATATTTATTTTTCAAACCGCCTTGATCCTGACTTCAACCTATTTTTTTCACGTTTCCATATATGCTAACAACTCAAAACAAAAGAAAATGCAAACCAAGAGAGATTGATTGTATTATAACGGTTGGAATTTGTAAATTTAGATCAAATAAACATCGAAATTAATTGAAGCAGCACTCGTTCAAATGTTCAAAAGTTTGAATTTTGAATTCATAGCCAAAATTTGTATATGCTGTTCAATAATATTGTGATGTCATAGATTTGGATTATGGGCAAGCAAAGTAATTATAATTGGAAGAATATGCTTAGGAATCGAGTCTAATACAAATTATAGAAGAAGATTAGTAGTAGGAATAGAGTTAAGAAATATTGCTTTCAAGCAGCTGTTCGTGGTCCACCAATAACCCAATCTTTGGGCAAATTAAATTTCCAAGTTAGATGTGATTCCTCTTTCCTTTAGGTTTGTGAAAGCTAAACTAATCAAATAAATAAATTGACTGGACTTGCCATTTGGAAATGTCGATCCTACAAGTCATAATATTGGAAAATAATATCCATTCACATAAGAAAAAGAAACCCATTAAGAATTTGTGTCCCTCAAACATGGAAATTGAAATGATTAAAACCAAAAATAGTACTAAAATTTCTGAAGTGGAATTCCAAATTGCATCTTCTTTCATATAGTCTGCGAAACGTGTCACCGAATTTGGTCTCGATTGGCAAAGTCTAGAAATTGTTGATTTCAAACACGTGTAATGTTATTAGAATGATTTGAATGATGCCATCCGAATTGCCTTGCTAGTCGTGTTGTGTTTGCCGGTCTTTGTCAATAATAGTTTGTACTGATAAGACTTCACTAACCCAAAAAACATAAAATAATAAAAATAAAAACCATTTTTATGAGATGACAAACATACAGACAAAAGTGGAGTTGGTGGGAAAGCACGTCTTTCAAATTTCCTTTGCATTTTCATGTGCAAAAAAAACAAAATGTGACAGCAATGAAGATAAAACATGCAAGTCTTATTTAGATAAAATACTGAAGGTGACTTCATAAAGTGTGTACTAATTTGTATAGGTTATTGAATTAACGATACCCGTATGGATTGAAATATTAAAATTGTGTTTTATTAAGTATTAATTGATTGATCACACTATTTTTCTAAAAATAATAATAATAATAAAAAAAATTAAATATCATATAAATTACGATATAAATTTATTAGTTAAATAATTTTATTATATTAATATTAACTAAATAATAATACTAATAATAAATAAATAAAACTAATCGAATATCATACTAAATTGACATTATTAATAATTATTAATTTTATATTAAATAATAATTTAATATATATTTTTTTTTCATTTTTTGATAATTGTATACAAATAATAAGTTAATTATTTTATCAATTATCAATTGTGATATAAATTTGATGTCTAATTCATAATTAATGACCCTTCTTATGGGCAATGTTAATCTTAGTTCTGTTTGGAATAGGCTCAAAATGAAATTTTCCATGGAAACTACTTCAACGTATATATTTAATTCTTTAATGAATATATATTATCTTATTTTATATTCTATATATCGCATTACCCCTCTTTTCCGACCTATTCCTCTATATTTGCAGCAGCATCTAAACTAAGCATAGTCAATGATGCTTAGTTCAGCCAACAGTAGATAATAAATAAATAAAATAAAACTAAAAAAATGTGGCCGAATTCCTGAAGAACAGACCGTCAGTTTTATCTACTTGAAATGTTGGATCGTTCAGTCAGCCGAATCTTTTGTCTATTGTACAAAGATTCCTCTCATTGCCGTCGCCGGCCTTCCCTTTCGTGTTGTCTGCTTGCACTTGCTACTCACCGTATCGAACTTTCTTTGTTTTTTTTCGGAATTCGCCAACAAGTTGTATCATTGTATGTATATTTTATTTATTTATGTATTTATAACAGTACCTTATGGACTCGTGTCGTGTAAAGCGCTGCCGAGTGCCAACTTATTATCCTCCACTAAATTTTATAAAAATAATAATAAGAAAATTAAAACACAAAGGCTGACATAATTGTTGAAGAGATATTGACACGTACCTCTGTTAAGCCAAATTTCACACAAACCCCTATATTTTGTATTATATGTTTTAATTTAATTCATGTTTAATTATATACAAAATTTAGAAAGAGAGGGCCTATTTAATTCATGTTTAATTATATACTTTGAACAGTAATTTTTTTAATAATTATTTTTTTAATAAGAATACTCATAATTTAATTTATTATCAAGGATAATTTAACTTAATTGAATAAAATTTTATTATCCAAACATGCATATAATACATATATAATATAGGTTTTAAAGAGTTTTTTCTCCAATAATTTAAAATTATTTGTTACCAAATACTTATCAATCATGCTTATTTCAATATTTTTCTTTCATAAGTTTTGTTATTTTTATTTTGATTTTTAAAATTTTTATTTCAAAGGAAAAAAATCAAATGTCCTCAATATTTTTATGAGTGCTAGTTTACACAATAGAAAAAATTTAACTAAAAATATATGTAGTAAATATTAATTTTTGATTTTTTTTTCTTTTACATAGATGTACAAGATAAAAGGTTACCAAGAGTGTTAAGAGTACATTTTAGGGTGCAAATAGAGTTGTGCTTATTAAATTATAAATTAAAAAATTTTAATCAAATAAAAAATTTTTAAATTAATTAAACACAGACTAATTTTTTTAAAAAATTTTATTATTAATTATATTTTATTGATTATCATAATAATATTTTTCAAATAAAATTTATTAGTATTTTTTGTATATACTGAAAATTTTATTGCACATAAGTTTATTATGTAAAAGTAAAGGAAGCCGCATGAAATTTGGCTCAGCTAAATCAAATCAACCATTTGACCTCGGGGGGGTATGTGTCGATTTGTCAAAGTTGGGGGAGGCATCTGTTGAGTAGTATAACGTTAGGGTGCATCTGTATTATCTCCCAAACCTGAGGGGGGCATATGTCAATATCCCATAATCAAATAAATAAACACAAATGGTGGGCGATTTGGTCATTATCCCGACACAGGGGAAAATATACTGATGATGCTTCAAGCAAGATCTACACCATTGACACGTTGCTTGCACTTGTAGCTATCTTAACATATCCACCGTTCAATTTCTTTTCTCACTCTCATCTCATCTCATCAGTGTCCTGACTCAAACTATCGACTAAGTACATGGTTAAGTCAAGGTACTCGTTTTTAGCCGTCTGATTTGCATCAATCGGCTCCTTATCCATCAGGATTTGTCAATGTTTTGTAGCGACGGAAGATGAGAAGCATGTGATTATGTCTTCTTTCGATCCGCACAGCACGAGAGTCCTCATGAAAAGCAAAAGGCAGGACGACATGGACATACACCGAACAATCAGCTGAACCATGTGACTGCTTTTAAACGTACATCCCACTTGAATGTTAGAGGGGGCAACACATGGTCCCACTTCGGAAGACGTATCGATCTTTCTAGCTACCAAAACTGGAAGAATTAAAAACAAACAAAAAAAATTACAGAAGTCGTCACGTGGAAACGTGAATGGTAGGGCAAGTTGGCAGATTTTGATTTTCGAGGAGCGGCTAAAGAGCTGACGCGGCGCCTGCCCTGCCCAGCCTATAGAACCGTGAAACTAGCGGCTGAGTAACGTTGGACTTGGACGTCTCATCTCTCGAGTCATGAATGCCTAATTGCTCACTGTTTATTTTAGATATTTGTTTTGTTTGTTTTGTTTGGTTTGGTCGTTGCTTCTCGAATGTGTCGGCGCGCCAATTAATAGCAAGCTGGATAGGGTTGGCCAGCAGTTTTGCTTTATTCGGCTGCTTTATTCTATGGCAGGTCGGGACCTTATATTTCACATAAATTTTGCCGACTTCAACCACCCCGTTTATTCAAATTAAATTAAATGTGATTTTTGTTTATTCTAAAGAATATTTATTTTGAAAAAGGTAAACACTGTCATCTGGCCTATTTGCACCAATCTTTGATATTCAACGATAGTCTACCCTTACTAATAACTAAATCTCAGAAATAGAATGGGTGGGCTGAGATTATTAAAGAAGGTGAAGAACATGGTGGAAGTTGGCCTTTTTTGTTGGTGGGGTTGTGAGAGTGCGTGGAAAACTGGGGATGAATGATGGGTAATGAGAAATGGGCGTCCCCCACTTGACCAATTTAGATACTTAGAATTTGGATACTGAGAAGGGGTTTGGATGAATTGAGTGAGCATGAGGACCTCCTCCACCAATGAAATGAGGTAGTTGATAAACGGAAAGTGGAAACTCGGATGGGACCAAAAATATCATGTTTTATTTATGCCATTTTCTAATTCCCAGTCACGTGCTATTCATTCTTCCTCGTGCTTCATTGTACGTGGTTAATACTTGTCTTTCAAATTTGTCTAACCCTCCCACCGTCTACTTTTATTATATTTAATTCACATTATTTATTTTATAAAATTGATCTATTAAATATTTCTCTTTTTTACAATTAAAATAAAATTTAAAATATAATTATTATAAACTAATATATAAAATGGCACATTTCTATAAAATTCTAACCACTTACGTTATTTCCTTTTACGTTAAAATAATCGTTCAGTTTGATTTTTCTTTATCTTATGTTTGTTTCTTATATTGAGTAGGAATTATCTACCCATGATTTTCATTGCTGGTTGTAGTTGTTGTTTTGATTAATATACCAAAAATTGGGACCAATTTTATAATTTTGAATCAATAAAATCAATATACGTACACAACTAATTTTGTTAAAAATAATAGTATGCTGTTGATTTTACTATAATTAATTTAATAATATAGAATATGATCATGATTCAAACAAGTCTTCCATAAATCATAAATTATTATAAAAAAAAAGTCCAAGTAAAATGTGAGTAATGCATTTAATATAAAATTATAATATTAAAAAAACATGCTTGTTAGTGCATGTTAAAATTATTTTTTAAAATAAAAATCAATGAAAATATATTTGATATTATTTTTATAAATTAATAAAGTGATTGCTTCAAGAAAAAATTATAATTAATTTCAAAAAATAAATTTTAAAATAATAAAAAGTTATGTTTTACTTACAATAATTGAAAACAATATAAATATTTCTTTCATTTTAATTTTAAAAATAATTTAAAAAAAATCAGGTCAGTTTAGGTCACTCACTACCATTGCTTAAAAAAAATGAATTTCATAGAAATAAATATTTTATGACAAACGGGCATGCAGAATAAACTATCATTTTTTTGTAAATTTTTTTTCTTATATAACCATTTAGAAATTGGAAAAAGTTTTGTTATAATATTGATATTGATTAATTTAATTTTAAATTAGTAAGATCCATTTAATTACATAACAAAAATTTAATTACTCTATTGTATTTTTCTTTATTAGAATTATGAAACATATTCTTCTCTCATCAATTAAAAATTTAAGGAGATGCCTTTCTTCTTATTTAGGTACCCATTGCAGATTTAACAAAATTCAATATTAAACCAGGGATGATAGGGATGTGAGTTTGGGATAAATATTTTCAAATTCGTATTTGTATTTGTTAAAAAAATTTAATATTAAATTCACACCAAATTTTTTATTATTAAATTTATTTAAATAAATTTTTAATAATTATTAAATTCATGTGAATATCTGTAAATTTTTAACAACTTTTTTTTTTATATTTTTAAACGATACTTATACTATTATTAAATATCAAATTTAAATTTGTAAATTATTTAACTAAAACTATTAATTTTCACATTAATTCAAAATAAAATACATTATTTACATAAAATATCAAGGACATTCAATATAAAATAAAATTGATCACAATTTTATAAAAAATAATTTTTTTATAAATTCATACATAAAATATTATAAATTTAAAATAAAAGTTCATAAACTCATAAATTCAAAAACAATGGAAGGCAAAAATGTTTTTCAATCTAATTTTACAAATAAAATAATGAGTTTAATACTTTACATATAGCACTACAAGTGCAATGATAGTTTTCATTATCAAATTTTTTGTCGAATTACTATAAGTATACAATGCAGTTTTTTGAGGATGGTGTGTGTATTAATTATATAATCATATATATTTAATTAATTAACTTTTTATTAATTTTTTTTTGATAGCAAATTTAAGAGCATATAAAAATAATAAAATTGAAAGAATAAAAAGAATTATTAAATTTTGAGGACATAAAAAAGATAAAGTATTTATAGAATATTATAAATAAAATATTAAAATTGGAGCCACTAAATTTTGAAAGTTTTAGAGAGATGCTCACTAACATTCAGTTATAATAAATTTATAATTCTAAAAAAATAAAAAGTATGAAATTAATATTTTTATTTTACTCAATTGTAATGGTTTATGAATACTTATTATAGATATTCACATATATCTATTTACACTAGTATATTTTTTAAACTTGTTATGAGTTTTAAATTTTTTTTAAATCCATCTTAAATATGCTAAATAACATATGAAATTGATCTCGTGATAACTGAGTGCTAGCAAATTTGTAAATTTGTAGATAAAATTACCATTCTCAATCAAAATAATAAGACAAGTTTCCCCTCCTTAACTAAAATTAACGTTGCTATTTTAAGACCCAAAACTTATGAATATAATTTGTCTCTGCAAACCATCATAGTATTAATCTAAACTTGCATAAATCAATAACTTAACGTGTAAGTATTAGAAATAAATAAAGAAAATGAAAAGGACCCACAATAAGATAATAAAAGAATATTTTAAAGTGTTAAAAGTTTGATTTTCTTTCGTCTGGTTAGGAAAGAGCCGTAGAGAGCGACGTGTTGATTCTTTTGAAGGCAATCCATTCATAAGAGGGAGCTGTACTTTATGGATCAAATTTGTCCAAAGAATATAATTTTTTTAATTTAAAATAAAAAATAGAAAGTTAATAACGTGTAACATGCTTCTCGTTCATGTTTGACATGACCAATATTATTACTATTGTTTTCTAAATGTAGTGCACATCATCATCATCATAACCCATTAAAGTTTCCAAGCAAATGCGCCATCAATTACCTGCAACTTTCTTCGAGAAAAGAAAAGCCCCTCTCGCCACCCCGTCAAATCCATACGCTTAATCAAATTCTAAATTCTAGTTCTCAAATCATTTTAAAAGCACCTCATTTGTTGGACCAATATACCCCTCAACGCACGCCTCCCCTACTGCTTCCACGCCCCACCCGACACACACGTTACACACACGTACGCACCAATTCTATTTTATGTCAGCCGAGCCAAGCCAAAGACAATAGCCAATCCGAATCATAAACAAAGGGTAAAAACCAAAGGCCGTGATTGACTAAGCTACTGGGCCCCAGATGACCGGACTTCAACACTAATTAATAAATTTTAATATAATAAAAAAGAAATCCGACATCAAATCTGAAAAATGAAAAAGTCTTATTCTAGGAAACAACAAATAATGGCAAGACCTCCGTGATGATCTATGTGTTTGCTCCCACGCGCCCTCCGTCATCATCATTACACTCTCTCTCTTTTTCTCTCTACTTTGGTCTCACTATATAAACTTATGTTCCCCTCCGCCAATTCTCATCACAGCCATTAAGCATTATTCTCCTTCTCCTGCAACAAACCCTAACCCTAATTTTACTCCTTTTTTTTTTTTTTAATCTTTTCATTTCTCCGTCTGTTCTATCTTATTCTACTTGCTTCATGGAAGAGTTGAGCATTATTAAGAAGCGAGTCAGGGAGGACTCGGCCGAGTCGGAGTTGGATTTGGCTGATGTCAAGAGACTAAGGGATGATTTGTTATCTGGTTTTCTAGATGAGTTGGACTCCGACCCAGCAATTCAGGACCTTGACTCGGTAATGAAGAGTTTTGAAGAAGAAATATCAGCATCTTCTCCGTCACCGATTCAGATCGTGGATCTGACGTCATCGGAATCCGGTGACTCCCAGCCGGAACTTGGATACCTTTTAGAAGCTTCTGATGATGAGCTTGGGCTGCCTCCTTATAGTACTGTTTCGAGTGTAGAGGTTAAGAACGACGAAGTTACTGAACCGGTGCGAGTTTCATCCGGATCGTCTAGAATCGGTGACTTGTGGGGGTTTGAGGACAACATCCCGAGTTATGACTCGTTCGAGTTGGGAGTAGGGAATATCAACAACGTTAGTGAGTACGCGGCATTTGACGAGGGATTATTCGAGTATTCTAACGTGTACTTTGACTCGGCCGAGATTTCGGACTTCTCGTGGCGACACGAGACTTCGCCGACAGAATAAGTAATAAAAAAATTTAAAAGAAGGTCCCCAAAAAAAAAAAAAAAGTTTCCGGTTCTACAAATACGGGGAACGACGCCGAAGATTGTAAATTTGAATTTTTTTTTTTTTTTTATAATTTTTTTAAAGGAACGAAAGAAATATGTAGAAGTATAAATTATATGAAAGAAGCGATAACTTGTTGGATGAAATCAATATCGTAGCCCTTTAATGAATCTTGTCTTATGAAATTCGCGGGGACCGAGAAATTGGATCAGGATTTACTACTGTATGGTTGCGTCTGCTTTAAAAAAATTAAAAAAAGAAAAATGATGTGCCTAAATTAGTTCGCTTTAAGCTGTGATTCATCCAGGGTAGGGTAAAATAGGTCTTTTACTATTATTTTTTTCCTTACCTCGAAAAATCATTTACATTCCGATTTGTATTAACTTAATTTAAGGTCGATAATACTAATTTATGTCTTGATCCCTACATAAATAATCACACCAAAAGAATAACATAAGCCATTATTGTAAATACATGGATATTGTTATGTCTTGTGTAACAAATTTAAACTCTATTGATTTCAAGGATATAAAAAATAAAATTACATCAACGGAGATAGTCGAAGGTTGAGTACAGGAAAGTCGGTTCAGTATGTATGTGTATAATATATATATATATATTATGATATACAAAAATATGATAATATTAAAAAAAAAAATAAAAATAATCAATTATTATATTTATTTGTATACAAAAATTTGTACTGAATGTTTGTATTATTAATATTATTTATGTTTAAGTTGAAATTTACTGTAAAATTAATAAATGGAGTAATATTAAAACTTTATCATTTTTTTTTTATAATGTCTTCTTTGTTCTATGCTGTGTTTTACAATTTTTTTTAGAATTTATTTTCCATTTTTATTTTAGTAGTGCTTGTTATCAGCTTGTCAGAGATATATCTTTATTATTATTAATAAAATTCATTTATATGAATATATTTATGAACTAAGTAATACTGGTTGATTTGTCATTGCTAGGTTACATCTTTTAATGTTAATATTTAGTTGATTTGATATAAAGTGGGTTTGCAATAATATTACTGTTGGTGCAATTCAACAATTGAAATTAAAATTGAATAAACATAAAATGTTTGTGTGTAAATTTTGTAATGTGCCAGTATCAAGACTTAACTGTTATCGGTAGTAGTATATATGTATGGTTGGTTTGGTGGTGGTGACCTGAAAATGACAAAATTCCAACCCTCGCGGAAAGGGGAATGAGATCAAAAAGATGCTAACAACGTGAGGAAGTTATCTGGAATTTGCAACATTAATCTCATTATCCTATCCTTATCCTTAGGTGGCCCTCCTCAATTTTCTTAATTTTTTTTTTTTAAATTTTAAGTAAATTTTTAAAATATAATTTTTTTAAAATCTAATATTAAATTAATTTTTAACTAAATTTTAAAATTCCGTCCAATAGATAAATGTGAGGAAGTTTCCTAGAATTTGCAACATTGATCTCATTATTCTATCCTTATCCTTGGGTGGTTGTCCTCAATTTTCTTAATTTTTTTTAAAATTTAATTAAAAATTTAAAATATAATTTTTATAAAATCTAATATAAAATTAATTTTCAACTAAATTTTGGAGCTCCATCAAATCATCTATCCAGTTTGTCTCAAGTTCCTTCTTGCCTATGCTAATGCCAGTCCACATAAAAGCTCCGTGCCATCCCTTAGAATTTTTACCTAAAAATTTAAATTCATCGCTTATGTCACATGTCCTATCACTATTGTTTATCCGAATGTATGTGGATACTAAAGTTTGATCGTATTTTTTTTATGTTTCATGTCCAATAGAATATAAAATAGTTTTAAATTTATAAAAACTAATATATAACACTACTTAATAAACTAATTTATTATTATTATTTTTTATATATATAGATAATAAGTGTTTAACTTATGACAAATGATGTGAAAATAAGTCTAAATTTTTATTCGCATATAGGTCTCCAAACATTTACACTTTATACTCTAATAATGGGTTATCATATAAAATATAAGTCCTGCAAAAATTGTAGAGATGGACAACATAGGGTGAGTAAATTCTTGATAGATAAACTTATTTGCAAGGAAGAGCATCACATGATTGAGTTTATAAGAAAGAGCATGTAATACTATTTAATAAGTTAATTTTTGGATTGACGGTGAACGCTCCGTCCTGTTGAAATTCTATTGCTTTCGTTTTTCTTCCCAAGTTTCTTTTGCTTTGCTTTTTTTTTTGTTTTTGCATTTTTTTTATTCAAAGTGGCCCGATATACGGTAGGGAGATTAATCCTTCTTTGGAATTTTGGTGGGTCTAAGAAGTTGGCCTGGGTTTCAATGGGCCTCCTAAGTACACGCCGGGGAAAAGGAGTTTTTTAAAAAAATAAAAAAATAATTAAATTACTAAATAAATATATTCTATACAACAAAAATTCAACTTTTTTAAACATAATTATAATTATTTCTTTAAATAAAAAAAGGTATTTGTTAATTTTTAGATTATTTCTAAATGAAGAAAGTAAAAATATACAATGAAAAGAACATAAAAAAGAAAAAAATAATGAAAAGTGATGTGAAATTACA
Organism: Khaya senegalensis; assembly: GCA_032402905.1. Classification (NCBI taxonomy): domain Eukaryota; kingdom Viridiplantae; phylum Streptophyta; class Magnoliopsida; order Sapindales; family Meliaceae; genus Khaya; species Khaya senegalensis. The sequence continues at coordinate 4,686,224 of CP135537.1, forward strand.
CAAAATATGGGCGGCAATATCTTCACAATAAATTACTTGGAAGGACGAAGGAGGTAATGGGCTTTAGAAATATGCTGCTGTGGAACTAAATAGTAAAATAATAATAAATTTGGAGAAAAAAATGTCCATCTCCATGCACGTTTTAACTTGGCCCACTTAATGACACGCTCTATTGGGCATTTGCCCATGTTGAGTCATACATGCCACAACTTTCGGCCTATCTTGTTTTTTTTTTTTTTTTTTTATTAACATAAATTTTACATTTAAATAAAAAAATATATTAATTATTTTTTAGAATTATTTTTGAAAAGATGAATTTTGTATATTCCTTCTTCTAGATCCCATACATGTTTTACGTATTTTGACTTAATAATACTAAAATTACCTACTTGCATGTTAATTATCACTTAATTATTTCATTTTGAGATTATAACTAATCTTTTGAGCAGGAGGAATTTCAAGATGTTAAATAAAAAAAAGTATTTTATTTTTTAATTTAATTGATAAAATAAACGGCTTGCTGATGTAGAATTTGCAAACCAAACGATTCTAATCCCACTTGGGGAAACCGGCTTATATCATCCGAAAAACACCTAGCCAAAGCCGAAGTGTGCCACATCGACAATGTGGACCCCGCTGTCCACATTGCATCTAATTAACCGCAAGATCAGTTTAGTGCCACGTGGCTTCATCAAAAACCGTCCTTCAGTAACAGGAAAAGACAGAAACAGAAGCTCACCTCCATACATATAAAAAAAGTTTATCGGAGGGTATTCTTTTGTACTTTGCTTGTGCTCTGGTTTTCTCTCCGAGTGTATAAACAGATAGATGTAAGAAAGTCCTCGCGGACCGGGGAAAAAAACAAGTTAATTAGTAAAATTCAGAGATTCCGTACGGAACGTAAGAGAACATTAATCAGTGAAATCCTGACACACCGCACAGCACGTAAGAGAAGATGAAGATTTTCGTTAAAACTCTCAAAGGAACTTCTTTCGACATCGAAGTGAAACCTGAAGACGCGGTTTGCCCTTTTCTTTTGTTAATTTCTTAGTTTGTTTAGTTATATTGCAATTGGTTATAATCTTGATTATGGATTCTGTATTAGGTTTCGTTCTTCGCTATTTGCTGCTTCGCTAATCGTGTGATATTTAGGGTTTATATTCTTGTAAATCACGTAGGTTATGAATTGATTGGTAACTGTACGGTTCTGTTTTGTTTATTTCGTGCGAATTTTAAAGTGATTGGTTCATGATAGTCATGCAGTATAAAATTGTCTAGTTCCATGTTTATTATGCTGGGGGTTACATCGAATAATTTAATTAATCGGGGGTGACAGTGGTTTGAATATCTGTATATAATTTGAGTTAAGTATTTCTGGCAGACATGTTTTATCTATGCTGTAAGTACAGAAGTAGAAAATGTGGATGGCGCTATTCAGTTAGAAAAATGAACAACCCGAAAGCTCTGTTGCTTTATTCAACTTAATTCAACCTTTAAACAATGTGGAAAATATATTTTCGCCTGAACAATGTGTTTAACTGAGTGCAAATAATTGAGGTTATCAGAATTAAGGTATTGCATTGTCAATTGTGTTTACCTGCCTTTAAACTGATTGTGGAATGGTAGATGCCAAATTGAGTTTAGAATCTAAAGTATCAAGGTGGATGGTATCCATTTAGATATCAAGAAGTTGATGAGCTATTGAAGTGATATTGAAGAGGTTGTGTTAAAGCTTCTTCAAATTTTTGGGTTCTTTTCTTGGTTATTGGGTCTGTGGGCTAGTACTTTGAATTTGAATATGTTGAAGATGGTTAAAAGTTTTATTGGCTTTGGTTGGTTTCGACTAAAGTAAGTGAACTCAAGTCAGAGTTGCAACTTATAGAACTCACTGCTTTATTTCTACGCAAACACTATTGAATTTGAGTGTTGTGTACAAATGTTCATGTAGATTGGTTACGTGTGCCTGTGGGAGGATGCAGGAGGTTGCATGCAATGGAAGACTTGTGGTGTTAATATGCCTGAATTGGTCAAGAACTTTATTCAAAATGTGAAAATTTACAATGTATTGTTAGTGATTAAGTGTATTTTTGTATGAAAAAGACATGAAAAACCATCTCGATAGCATGTCCATTCCAGTGAACTAGATCCGAGCCAAGTTCTTGACCCAACAAGAGAAGAAGGCATTCAACAATGTGAAAAGGACGCCTTTGTTCTTTGTTGAACCTTCTGGTGTACTATTGAAAATGATCATAAGTTCATGTAAATTTTATTCACTCAGATGAGATTAACAAGAGAAGAAGGTGCTGGTCAATAGGAGTAGGATTTTTTTTCCCCATGTTTTATTTAAGGGTTGTGCTTTGTTCTTGTTCTTGCCTTTGTCCATTCTAATGTCTCATATATTTTCTTTATTACCTTCCCGTATCCTAAACAACTATTAGAACTCATGATTGTTATTTTTAGGTTGTTGATGTAAAAAACAAGATAGAAACTATTCAAGGAGCAGATGTTTATCCTGCTGCACAACAGATGCTTATTTATCAGGGGAAAGTCCTCAAAAATGACACTACGCTGGAAGAGAACAAAGTAGCAGAAAATAGTTTTGTTGTGATTATGTTAACTAAGGTGAGATTAGTTTTGTTGTCAGAAATTTTAGGTAACTGCTTTTGATTGATTCTTTGGTTCTTTATATTTATTTTTCTATGAGAAAGTTGTTCAGTGTGGTTTTGTTCATTTTTGGTCTTTGTGTCCTGCCATGATGTTTTAAATTTGTTTCTGGAATCTTTCTTATACGCCAGATTTTACATTAATGTCTTAATGCATATGTAAAAACAGTGAGGAATCTCTATAGTGAGAGCCAAGAGAGTAATGATTCTGATTTTCTGCTGCTTGAATAATATGAAGTTTGACTAATTGAGTTCCTCAGACAATACCTTAATGCTTATCTGAAAACAGATAGGCAGTTGTCCAGCAAGAGCTTGTAATGGATGGAAAATTGGTTCCCTGCTCATATGGGGTCAGTTTTAAGACTGATGACACAAAGTGCATTCAAGCATAAGAAGCATTGACGAGATCAGATTTCCATGATTTTACGTGATATTGATTGGATTTCAATTGACCCAAAATAACAAATAATTAATCATTTTCAATGATAAGGAGTTACTAACAATTAAGAGATGTTTCCTTGAACTTTGATATGGTACTGAATTAGGAATCTTAAAATGATGCCTTCATTTTTTGCACGCATTTCTGATCTCCAACATTAATTTTAGTGTTTCTGGTGAATTTTCTCCTGAATCTTGGTGATTTATGGTGGCACTTATCTCTTTTATCTTCTAATTTTGTTTTTCACCTTTGCAAATCCATAAATAATGCTTAGAATAAGAAATCATCTGGGGAGGGTTCAACTACATCAACTGCACCTACAACTAAGGTAAGAACAGATTTTTTTTTAAAGTCCCAGGTATTTGAACTTAATATTCTACTAGCTGTTTTACTGTTTAAATACCTGCTGCTCAGTACGGTTTTACTTTTCAAGTATTGAATAAAATTGCCCTAAGAACATGACATATGCCAAAGTGGTATACATGTCTTTGCACAGATTGCTTACCTTCAGAACAATGTTTCCGTTTATCACAATGACAAGTGGAGCTATGAAGGAAATCAGTTCTTTTGGAGCACTAATGCATTTGCATCTCTGTATAATCTGCCAAATTATTGAAGATTTCTCAAGCATCTTCTTGATGTAATCCAGATAGTATGTGTATGGAAAATATTCGCATATTTTTGCTCCATACAGAATTTTAAATTAATTGTAGTTTGGTGGCTTTTGTTCTTTGAATATGGTTCTTATTTAATTATCATATAAAAGTTATTTTTCTTGGGTTTGGTGCTTATCTAAATTTTTGTAATCTTAAATTTTCTGTTTTGAGTATGTGGTTTGGTTATTATTTAGATTTAAGTTTGTTTTAGGATGTCATATTGTCTCTTAATTTTGTTTTATGTTTAAGTTTTTTCTGTTTAGTAGATTACTGCTCTCTTCGGCTGCCATTGTCATAATAGCTTCTACATTATCTCTTAATTCTTCTGTGTGGTATCCTCAGTGATCTGACCCTCATGTCTTATTGGAATATTTAGTTTTGAACTGAAATGCAGTGCTTGAACTCTTATTTTCTTTCAAAGATTTTTTTGAATCACGTTTCATGTCTGTATACGCAAAGTTCATATAATGAATGTCTTTACCGTAGGCTCCCCAGACAAGTGCTCCAACCCTAGCACCAACTCCGGCAGCAGCTCCTCAGACTTCTGTACCAGTGGCACTGTGAGTCTAAGATTTTCATGCTTTGCCTGCACAAAATTGAAGACTATTTGTTGCTTGTATGCATTTCTGTTCTAATAATTGTATTTATATATATTTCACAGGCCTACAGCTGTTCCCTCACCTGCTCCTGTGTCGTCTGTTTCTGCTGCGTGAGTATTTTCACCCTTAGATGGTAAATCAGTGCTTCTTCTTAAACTGTGGAGGGCATGTCTCCCAGTTTCATTTTTCTTTGATCATTTCCTCTTTTGGAGATCTTGTGTGCATACATGTATGTAAACATATTTTGTATCATAACATTGATGTTTTTCTCTTAAAATTTGTTGCTGTTTTTTTTGGCAGGCCAGAGACAGTGTATGGGCAAGCAGCATCTAATCTGGTTGCAGGTAGCAACTTGGAGGGAGCAATCCAGCAAATTCTTGACATGGGGGGAGGGACTTGGGATAGAGATACTGTTGTTCTTGCTCTTAGAGCTGCTTACAATAATCCCGAGAGAGCTGTTGAATATCTGTATTCTGTAAGTGTTTTTTTTATATGATTTCTTTAAACATTTGTGGTTCATCTGGGACGGGGTATGTAGACTGTGGTCATTTGCAGAGTGCATTCTGTCATCAGATTGTTATTGTTTTTATTTGCCTTTTCATGATTCAGCAAGCAGAAAAGGTCATGTTATGCTGAGTCTTTATTAACTAAATAAAGAGATATATTTAACTTGTAGGTTATGTCTTTTTATCAATTCTATGATTAGTGTGGTATATTTTGATGTCTTCCTATCTTGATTATGGTGGGAAATGATGGGTGATCTCTTTGTAGAGGAATGGATCAGCTTGGTTGCTAATTTTGTAAACTCATGTGTGGTTGAAATTACTAATGTTAGTATTGTCATTTTCAAAAGGTTCTAGGTTGATGATGATATTTATTAGACGTTTATCATCCTATTGTATTGGTTTTGAATTGGTTGTTGCATATCTTTCAGATAAATACTTCCCTACTTTCATAGCTGTCCCATGTTGCATGTGATTCTTTGTACAACAATATTTAAGTTTTATGCATTAAGCCTTACAAGCATAGAAAGTGTTCAAAGTTTGCTTGGAGGAACGTCTCTTGTTTGTTCAAGTGATAGAGTTCTCTTTGCCCTTCTCTTTTTTGGGTAAAATTTTGTGATGTTGATAATTCTATTTTGGTTCCCAACTTCCTGTATGAGCTCTCATTTGTATGAGTATCTTAGCTTCTATAAATTTGGGTTCTTTGGTGTAGTTTTCCCAATCAAGGAGGCAATGCCTAAATTTGCTCATTTTGTTTCATGTGATTTCCTTGAACACCATATATATTTGCAATTGAATATGACTTGTTTTCCCCATTTTTGATTGAAACTATCAGGGTATACCTGAGCAAGCTGACGTTCCACCTGTGGCCCGTGCCCCTGGTAATGGGCAAGCTGCTGACTCTCCAATCCAGCCAGCGCCGCCAACACAACCATTACCTGTTTCTTTCAGTGGACCCAATGCAAATCCTTTAGACCTCTTTCCACAGGTACTTTCTGTGTGATTTTTTTTATATATTAATTACGGAAGTTTGTTTGGTTGCGGCACTGAAGTTATAATGAAACAGGGCCTTCCTGACATGGGTTCAGGTGCAGCTGGAGCAGGCACTCTTGATTTTTTACGTAATAGTCCGCAGGTCTCCTTTCTCTCTCTCTCTCTCTCTCTCTCTCTCTGTGCATATCCATGCATGCATAAGCATGCTCGTGTCTCTTTTCATGCGCATGACTGATTCATGTTTAATTGAACTTTTCTGAAACATCTTCTTTTTTTTTTTTCCATAGAAATGATTTATTTATTTATTTTTTGTATTGCAGTTTCAACTCTTGCGAGCTATGGTGCAAGCTAACCCTCAATTATTGCAGGTTCTTTCTCCTTCATCTGATAATTAGTCCTTCAGCGGATCATGTTTCTAATGATCTCGTTTTTGCAGCCCATGCTTCAAGAGTTAGGGAAACAAAATCCACAACTAGTGAGACTTATTCAGGAACATCAAGCTGACTTCCTTCGGCTTATCAACGAACCTGTTCAAGGTGGTGAGGGGTAAGACTTCCTTATTGCATATTTTGTTGCTGAAGTGGGGGGAGAGGGGGTAAGACTTTGATCTATTTGTTTGTTGTGGATGTTTGTTGACTTGGGACATATACTCTGTTAGTTATTTGGAATGTGTAACTTGTACTATGCTTATGCTGATGCAGAATATGACTTTTAATTTTGTGATGTTATTAGGTACAATGAGATTAATATAACCTTTTCTTTTGTGTGCTTAAACCCTTAATTTAATTATTGATATTATATTTGATTTTTTATATATTACGATATTGGTAATTATGAGATTAATGCATGTTTTACTTTTTCTAAATATTAGGTTTTTTTAGCTCAAATGTTTTTATTTTTTATTGTTGAGTTTTATTTAAATTAATATGTAATTAATTAATTAATTATTTTTTAAAACAGTTGATTCTTTTTCACAATTGAATGGAAACAAGATATCCATTGATATTCGGCATCCATCAAGATATTATCCTTATCCATGACTGGTTAAAAAATCCTGAGTATGTAGCTGGGGAAGGATACTCCCTTACACGAGCCCAGGCAGGGAAATTGCATCCCTAGCTAGCCCCCTTGCTTTCTTCTTCTTCTTCTTCTTCTTCTTCATTTTTGATAATAGGTGACCCTTAAAAGTAAAGGGAGCTTCAAAGGAAGTGAAAGCAACAATTAAATAAGTCATTGTTGAACCTTACCAAATGCTGGCAACTTTTTTTGTTGTGTTTTAGGAATTTGGCGGATCAGCTTGCTGGGGCAATGCCACAGGCAATAACAGTCACTCCTGAGGAGCGCGAAGCCATAGAACGTGTAAGATCATTACTATACGATTTGAATTTGGATAAGCATACGACTTTTTGTTGTGCTGCTGGATCTTCAATTATGGATGCAAATGGCACTTTTTCACTGCCAATTTGACCTAGTTGATTGTAACGAGTTGTATGTGCTAGGTTGCCTGGATTAACTTATTTATTTTGATTTTCTTAAGTGATGATTGGTTGCAGCCATTACTTGAAAATTGATTGTTACATATGAAAATATCCTCATTCTGTTAATGATGGTTTATGCTCAACAGATCATGCATGAGATCCTGTATATTTGTTAATATGATGACATTTTATTTGTGGGTTGTGATACAGCTTGAAGCAATGGGCTTTGATCGAGCAATTGTATTGGAGGTGTTCTTTGCCTGCAACAAGAACGAGGAACTTGCTGCCAACTACCTTTTAGACCATATGCACGAGTTCGAGGATTGATTTAAGAGGAAATAAAAATATATTAATGTGGAAAGAGAAGGTTGTGAGGGCCCTTATGAAAGCTTACACATCTTTTTCTTTTAAAAGTTTTTTCTCTTCTTTTTCTTGGTTATTCTTGATTTTATTTGTTAAACCAGTCAACAGAGTTTCATGCCGTGGAGTGTCTGGAGTGGACGTGTGAGTAATGCAATAGGTAGCATTCTTCAGTTTCTTGCTTTTAGGACATGGTTAGTACGATATATGCATAAATCTCTTGTTTAGCTAGTTTTCATTTTACTGGCCTTTATGTTTTCATGCAGTAATTAAAATTCCTTTAGATTGTTTCACGGTTGGATTTCTCGTGCATACTAGAGTTGAGACGGATGAAAAGCCAAGTCTTTACATGTTTTGCACCGGAGATCGTCAAACATTTTTTTTTCCTTTTAATGTTTCGAGGGGTCTGCTAGAACCAGCCTTGAATAGTTCTATTATAGAGCAGTCCAGATTTTAAAATTCTCATGGATCAATTTTATCCTAAACACATTTTAAATTTCTTGTACGGATAGGAAGTAAGGGCACTGTCGCTGTTTTTGCTAGGAGTTTGTTTATGCTTTTGAATCTGGAAACCCATTGAATGGTCACCTTTCCAAATTGATGAATGACGGAGGGTGAAAAATAATTGAAGTTTTCAACCTTTGTTCCTAAGAGGTAAAACATTGTTTTCATGGTAATAAACAAGCTTTCATCCATGTGGGCTAGGTTTGATTCCTCGTGGCCCAAGTTCCTTGTGTTCATATATTCTCATAGTTTGCTTGGTCCTTCCTAGCTTGTGAGTTTATAGGGGTAGTGTGAGCCTTTAATATTTTCATGTGGTAAAGAAAAAAAATTTTAAATCTCATAAATTGAAGAAGAGAGTATTTTTAATATAATATCAAAAAGAGGAAGGAGAAAAAAATGAAAAGAAGAGGATGATGAAGCTGCCCTCAATTTCTTCAGGAAAATATTAAACCAAAACAAGATTCGTCTTTTGGGTTCTTTTGGCTTTTAAGTTCTAAAAGATATTATGTGTATTTGTGATTTAGTTTTTTAGGAGTAAAAAATGGGTTCATGAATTGTTGTGTTTGTATTTCCAAGAGTGGAAAAAATCTAAAATTAAAAAATTTAAAGAAGAAAAGAAAAATAATGTTGTGAATAAATATTAAGTTAAAAAATATATAAAGAAAATAGAAGGATATTGATTGTTCGCTATTAATCGGAGAGCAAATAAATAAGAGGACATGGGACGTATTCGATAGAATTGTGAATGACCAGTAGAACGAAATGGATTGAGAAATAACTCTCCTTCCATACACTAGTGCATGTGTATGATAACATATGCCACCACATATAACCAATCAAGCATACACGTGTTTGCCCACTTTACAATATTGTAACATAATACTTGTCAAAAGTCCAACAAATGCCAATACAGGGAGCCAATCAAAAGAAGTGGCGAAAATCCATCAATTGCAATTTCTCCTTTTGGATGACGCCAATTTGTTGATCTTTGCTGATTATGTATACCAATACTATATACTACTCAAAAGTTAATGCATGTAAAATTTTATGAAAAAATTAATAAATTTATAGATAAGGTATCTGTTTAACATTAATCTTTTAGTTTTGTAGTAACTCATGAGTGTAGAATAATTTTGGTAAAATAAATTTGGTCAATCTCCTGTAATATATCTTTCTCTAACTTAAAAAATACTAGTAGCATTATCTCTATATACTATTGTTTCACTAAATATGATGAATGATACATTACAACCTTACACACTTTTTGCTTACTTCATGTAGTGTGATAATCTTAAAGTGATTAGAAAATGTGTCAACAAAAGTTTACTTCATAGATTATTATAAGATTGTTATATTATTGTAAATAAAAAAAAAATACTCTGTGTGTGAATGAGTTTTATAAAAGATTTAAAAGATAGCCAATATTTGCATAATTAACAAAATTTTGAATTTTGTGTTCATTCATTGTAATAAAATAATGTCAAATCTATAGTTCTAAAAAGGTAACAAAAAATGTGTTTACTATCATTCTAATTTTAACGTGTAACCGTAAAACTACATCTAATTAATAAGTTTACAAAATATATATATATATATATATTCAGTTTGGTCCATTGCGTTGAATATAATAAAACATTAATTGTATTAAGATACGATACTTGTAGATTGCATTAGGATATGATACTTGTAAGCCAAATATCTCTTAATCATGTTCTTTTAAGTGAAATAAATCTTTTTTTAAAATGAAGGGATTGAAAAATAATAAGGTTACTTAATGGGTGAACCTTATTCAAGTTAAAATGTTTCAAAATCTTTTTAATATAAGTAATTAATGGATAAATATCTAGACAATATTTAGTCTTTCTCTAATCCTTTATCTCAACTTATTTTTTAAGTATTCATTAGTTTTTAAAACCTCTTATAGACTTCTAGTTACGTTAATGTCATAAATATATATTGTTATAATGATAAATTAAAATTTGAAATATCAAAAAACATTGGCATATAAAATTATAAATTTATTCTTTTTTTATCAAAAATTTATACAAGTGATTGTATCACAAATATCCAGATTGTTTCAATTAATGCAAATATTGTTGTAGTTTGATTGACAACAAACTATAATTATTTGATATATATGTTTTGGGCCTTTGAAATCTTTCAATAACTTTCATATAGATAATAACATCAAGTAAATTATAGTTGTTACTATATCTATATGGTGCATAGTAAGTCTTTTAAAGACTATTAAACTAATAAAAAATTAAAATGTAATTGTATCTATAAATAATAGGAGAATATATTTTATTAAAGTCAATTCCAAGTCTTTGAGAAAAACATTGAGCAACAAATCATTTTTTATATCTTATAATCTCTTTGTTTTCACAACATTTCTTTACAAGTACCCATTTATTTGACATTTTTAAGTGTTTGGATTATAAGTAAAAAACCTTCATGTTTGTGACATAAATCAACCCATAAGAATTTCTTCATGTTTTGTAAACCTCCTTAGCCACTCCTTATAGTAGAACCTTCCCCCTTTTCAAATCCTTTGCAACACAAAATTTTTTTTGAACAAAATAATAGTCAGTAATAGTAAAACATTAATTAAATTCTTACTGATTTTGGAGACATAAAGCACTTTGTTGAAAACATAATAGTTTTGTGAATGAGGTGTATGTAAACTTGTACAACTAACATGTGAAATGGATAAGTTTTGGCTATTACTTACTTTAAGTCTATCTCATCCCTTGTATTCATGATTGACAACCAAGTTCTTCAAGGAATTTGTTACATGGTTTATAGCTCCACTGTTTACATACCATGTTGGATCCATTAGAGCTTCAGGTGTTGTGATATAGATTGCTTCTACTTATTTCTTGTCTTCTTGTGGTACAAACTCGTACAAACTCCTTGTTATAACTATACCAATACTCATTAGCACCACCAACCTTGAAGCAAAATTGACAAGTTGACTTTGTTACTCCACTTCTGTTTACACCATTTCTTTCTCTACTTTTACCTTTACCAGTATAAGCATGTTTGTTTTGATTTCTAGGATTTTAATTTCTTTTATGGTTTGGATTATTTTGGGCATAGTTTGCTCCAAACCACAAAAAAGTACAGAATTAAATCCCTATAAGCTATAAAGTCCTCTACAGCCTTTAAAGTGTTTGATATGCTTTTCATCTCCGTGTAATATTCAGTGATGGTTAGATTTTCTTCTTAGTAGAGGAGATGATGTTGCGATGGTTCACAATTTTGGACATGGATTTTGTAGCGAAAATCTTCTTACAATTTCAAGGAAGATAAGCACTTTATAATTGCTACCAACATAAGCTCACCAAATGTGAAAAATAATCACCCCATAAGCTGCTGATCTTACTTGTTTCAGGTTTTTAAAAAAAGGGTTCACTGTGGTGATGTTGTTGTCTTTTTCATTGACTGTAATGTCATACTTCTTTGGTGAAGTGACATTTTTGTCAAGGTAATGTTCAAGGTTGTTTCTATAAATAGTGTAGCATTTTAGATTTTCAAAAAAGGAAATTATTTTCTGTAAGTTTTATGGTGTTTGGGAAAGAGAATCCACTTAAGGTGGTATTTGGTGAAGCTTGCTTAATTGTGTTGGTGTGTGTTGAGTCACCTGAGTCATGACTAGTCATTAACATGGCTTCTTTAACAATGGTTTTGATACGAAGTTGAGATTTTTAAGAAATGAAAAATCTCAAAAGCTTGCTCTATGTTTCTATATTTCACTTTAAAGAATTTATTCACATAACATAATTTACAAACTAAGAAAACATCAAATTTATAAAAATATGAAAAGTATAAAGTTAGGATGACCTAAAAGCAAACTACAAAGAGAATTTTATAATGCAAATTAAGAAAGGCATTGCACTCAACAGTTAAGTAGGCATTACCCTACTGTTAACAACTCCCTTCTTTATCTTCTTCTACTAGGGTCAATGTGTCCTAGTTTTCTTAAGCTAGGCTAACAGATGAAAGTTTGGGCTTGTTAAATATTCCAGATGAGGAATTGATCCAAGGCCATTAGTTTCAACTAATATCATATAGGTTTATTATTTGTATTAAAATTTTGAAATTTGAATTCATTTATTTATTTTAAATTCATATTGTAATTTATATTTTGACGGCTAATACATGACACTGCTAATAAGACGAGAAATTTGATGTAAACCCTAAGAATTTAATTAACAATACATAGATCTATACATAAATATTATTTTATTTTTGAATGCTCAAATCAACCATTTTCTCAATGAAAATGTATAAAATAGATCATTTTTATTTTGCTCGAAAATAGATCTCTTAATTCTATAGTTTCATTAAATAAAAGAAATCTTGAAGTACCATATAAATTCTATAAGCTACTTTGTAACCATAAGCCAAATTTCATAAATCATTACATGATATCAATTTCATGGCCTCAAGTTCATTACATGTCCACCCTAATTGGAGAATTGTCTGTGTTTAGCAAATTGATGTAAATAAATAATAATAAAAAGCTACTTAATAAATTAATATGGGTTTGATGTTTAGTTGTTCAAGTAAATCAAATGAAGACATTTTGACAACATAGTCTAAGTTGGTCACCATTGTTAACTTTGACTAAAGAAGATCACCACTTCATCATTGTATTCACAAATATAAACGCATGCAATAAAAGTAGAAAAAAAAGTTGAATAAATTCAGAATTGTTATTGTTAGAAAGAGTGAGTGAATTGTTACAATTGTTTTTTCTTTGAAATTCAAAAACAATTAGCAAAAAATTGAAAAAATGAATCATAATACATTTGTGAAGTAAAAGGAATTTTATTAGATACGTCCCCTCATATTTGTGGTAATTTTACTTTATAATAAATTTTATAAAAAAACACACTCGTCACCCCCTTAATTTATATAGATGATATTCTAATCTTTAGTAAAAATAAATTTAGTCATATTAACCATGTAATAAAAATACTATAAGTATTAGAAAAAGAAAAAAAAATAGTATCTTGTAAAAAGCTAGAACTATTCAAGTAAGAAATAGAATTTTTGGGAATAAAAATTAAACAAGGAAAAATAGAATTATAAAAGTATATTATTACAAAACTATTAGATTTTTTTAGATAAAATAGAAGAAATAAAAAAATTATAAAAATTTTTAGAATTACTAAATTAAGGTAGAAAATTCATTCCAAATTTAAGTATATTAGTGGAACCTTTGTATAATAATTAAAAAAGAATCGACAAAGATATTTTAATAATGAAGACATAAAATTAGTTAAAAAAATTAAATTATAGAATAAAAATTAGAACATTTGAGTTTACTAATAGATAGTTACTATAAAATTATACAAATGGATACAAGTACTCTAGGATAGGCAGATATATTACTACAAAAACCTAATAAAAATAATTCATAGTTATAAGAAGAAATAACATTATATACTAGTGAAAATTTTACAGAATCCTAGAGTATAAAATTTAGTATAGATTTAAAAATATTAAGAATTATTAATTCCTTAAATTTATTTCATTTATACATATAGTCAAAACAAATAGTAATAACATAATTAAATTCATTAATAAAACAAATAATAAAAATTTTGTGAAAAAAAATTCTTTTAATAATAAAAGATGGATAGAATTTTTAGATATTATAAAGGTAAATGTTATAAAGTTAAATTTAAACATATTAACGATAGTAAAAATAAAATAGTTGATATTTTATCAAAATTAATTTCTCTTTAATTGTTGTTACAGGAAATGGCTTTTGCCAACAAAGGCTTGGCAGTACAAAAACAAATTAAAATAGGATCTTTTAATTTCAATTTTTATCCTACATTTGCTTTTTAGCCACTAAATACATTAAAAGCTAAACTTAATGAAGTCCGACAGTGCATTTCAAATAATATTTGGTATTTTTGAAATAATAAAAAATATTTTTTAGATAGTTTAAATACATTAAACTACATGTTCTTTGAAAGCAAGTGTTTTCAATATTATGTTGTTTTTAAAAGTAGAAAATTATGAATATTTTCAATATGGGAAGAAGTAATTTTGTCAATTGAAAATTTTTCGTCACTAAATTTTAGAGGTTTTTATAGTTTTAAAAAAGTAGAAAAAAGTTTTAAATTTTTCTTAGATAATGAAGTAAAATTTGCTATTATGATACATCGTAATAATCGTCTTTATAGTAAAAAAGAAGTTTTTGCATTTTTCAATAATTTTAAAAGTATTAATGAGTCTAGGCATAGGATGTTGCATAATTTTAAAAAAATTTATGAAAAAAAATTTTTATTAGAAAAAGAAAATAAATTAATTCTTTAAAAAGCATGAAAACATTCTTTAATAGTATAAAAATATTAAGCACAATTAATGTTACTCTTATGCAAGGTAAAGTAAAGTAAATTAAAAAAGCATTGGAAAAGTTACATAATGATATTGAAGCTCAAATTTATAGTTTAGTAGAAAATAAATTTATAAACAGATTTTTAGGTTACAAAAAATTTTAAGTTCATTTTTAAAATTACAAAAAATTTTAAGTTGAGTATAAACTCTACTGACAAGAATATCTGTGTTGTACAATTAAATGTTAATTAATAGCAAATTATATTTTAAATTTATGATTATGCAGGTTGACTTGCTCGAAAGTTTCTTAGAATTGAATTTAATTACATCCATAGGTTCAGAAAAATTTACAATATCAAAATTATTTGACTATAGAGTAATTGATTTACTATTTAGAACTGTTAGAAACATCATTAAATGTATGCCAAAAAAGTTAAAATAAGTTATTCAATATCACTTTGACTTTTACGAATATTGTTTAGATATTAATTTTGTACCATGTTCATGGAATGGGAAGTTACAATAATTTTTAGCTTACCATTACATAACATTAGTATAATTTAATACTCTAGTGATTTTTTACACAAAATAATTAAAAAAAAATCTTATGAGTTTAGTGTCACAAATTTATAGAGATTTCGAACCTCAAAGTACTATTATTATGTAAATTTGCTACAAGATAGATTAGTGGCCCAAACACCTCTCATGTCCATACTTTTAAAAAATTTAGAGTAATATTTCAAATACTTTATTTCATGAATTTATCTGACACCAGAAGAAGATGAATATTTAAATGAGATCCAAGCTAGAGAAGCACCAATTGACAATGATTTTGATATCATGGATGACATAGCACGTCAGAATATTGACACTTGAAAAAAAGAAACTTATAGAATAAGATTGTCGGGTTAAAAGTTAGGAATAGTAAGGTAATCTTATATGTATCTTTTATTTCTTATGTGTATCTTTTATTTCATTTTCTTTCAGTTTAAAAATACACACATGTAAAGTAAAAAATAGGAAAACAAAAGTGATGGGAGTGCTCAAACATTTTATAAATAGTAAGTAATTTTAGTTATAAAGATAGGCTTAAATATAAAAATGCTTACAAGCACTCTCAATCCGAGAACTTATAAAAAATTTCTCTTTTTTCTTGTGAAGAAGTAATAAAAAGCAAAAAAATTTCTTTAAATTTTTTTTTATTTATTTCTTGCATTTTCATAATATTTTTATTTTAAATTAGGTGCACAAGGGGTTAATAACAAGATTTAATCATAAAATTTATTATTCAAAAAGATAATTAAAAATAAAAGATCTCGATAAATCTTTTATATAAAAAAAAATTAATTGTTAAAAGTAAAAACTAAGTAGATATCTAGTTATAATCTCAGTTCGGCTTTGCCATGGCTATAATCTCATCATACCATAAAAATATAGTAATCGTTCTCTTAGATATCACAAAATAAAAGAAAAGAAAAATACATAGGAGGCACCTTTTTTCTCTTTTTTATTTCTAGTGGTATTGTATTGCAATAAATAGTATAGTTAGTCAATATAGTGTTAGAGAAGAGATAAGCGTGTCTTTTCAAAAAATTTGTTACAAAGTAAATTTACTATAAACTTCATAGGAGGTATCTAATAAAATTCTTTAAGTAAAAATTTAAAGTTATAATAACATAATCCTATATACACGGAAATAATTATTAAATAATTAATTTATTTACTTTTAAATAGCATTTTGTGTGTTTTTTAATACACTTTATCAAGCAAAGTTGTAAAAATACTGTAATGCCTAGCCCATTAATGCAATTAGGCCCAAAATTATATAAAAAAAAATCTTGACCTATGTGATTTAATATATATTTATGTGGATAAGTATGAAATTTGATTAGATTTTGGGAGAAGTTTTTGGAAGTTACGGGAGAAGAAAAGAGCGGAGAAAAAGAAAAGAAAAAGAAAGAGAGAAAGAGAGAGAAAAGAAAGAGAAGAAGAAGAAAAGAGGAAGAAGAAGAAAAAGAATAATAATAATAAGGAGAATAATAAGAAATTGAAGGTAATATTTTTCTTTATTGTTCATTTTGAGAAGAAAATGGTTTGTTTTAGTGTAGAAATTGTTGAAAATTTGAAGAAAATAGATAGATTTTTATTTTAATAGTTTAATAGTTAAAATTATTATTATGTTAAGTTATTGGACTCTAGATTCGTAAATTTTGGATTAAATTTGATAGATTAATTGAAAAATTTCTTGAAAATTATTGAAAAATTAGATGAAAAATTGTAGAATGTGATTGGGAATGAAAACGTAAGGATTGTAGAAATTTTGTTTAATTTTATAAATTAGAAGTTTTATGTTCGAATAGTTAAAAATTTCAAGGTTAAAATAAAAATTCTTATAATTTAATGGTAAGACGGTAAGTTTTAATAATTTTGAGATATTTTTGTAATTATTTATATTTTAAAGAGTTTATTTGTAATTATCTATATTATAGGAATATTTTTATAATTTACCAGTATTAATAAATTTTATTCTAAAAATTCAAAATTTTAGAATTTTTAGACCGAATTTTAGTTTAATTTTAAGTCATGAATTTTATTTTTATTTTATTATAAGCAGTATAAGTTATTATTTTATTTTAATAATTATGTATTGATATTAAAAATGGTATTAGGTGGTGATCAGAAAGAGAGAGAGAGAGATTAAAGGAGTTGTAAAATTACTAACGTCTTTTAATTTAGGTAGGTATTTCACATATAATTGAGTGTTTTAATATTTTAAAAAACTGAAAAGTAAGATTTTATATTAAAATTTTATGAAAAAAATTTATATTTCAATAACACGATTGTTATTTTGTTCAGTTTTGTGTAAATTTTTCACAATTTAACAATATTATTATTGTTAAATTATGCTTTTAACATTTGCAAGGCTGTAAAATGAAATGAAACAAATTGTTTTGTTATTACTGAGTGTGATTGGATTGTGAAATAGTGTATGACCTTTATTTAGCACCGGTGATTATGGACCTGATTTTAGTCCCACAGTAAAAGTTCGTGAACTTGAAATTATGGGCGGCGGTTCTTAGGTATGGAGCCCCTAAAGTACGCAGGCTATACATTTTTTTTGAACGGCAGTCCCTAAAAATAGTGCTCAAAAACTATACATTATACATAATGGTAGTTAATTTGAATTATTGTTATGTTATCATTATTTATGATTATTTTTGTTTAATTACGTTATTTATAACCTATTTAATTAGAAACATGATTATTATTAAATTACTTGAAAAATTCAAATTGTATGTGAGTATTTACGGAGTATTAACTCATACCATACTTTTCAAGTTCTATTGAAATAGCAGGACGTAGGTAAATGTGAATGAACTTTACCCTTTTTATTAGATAAATTTTAGAGGGTTCGTTTATTGTATATATTATGTTTGTTACAACATTGTAAGAAGATTGTTCATATTTTATTAAATAAATAGATTAAATTTTGATGTAATGTATTGTGTTGTGGCAGTAGTTTGAAATATTATGAGAAATATTGGGAGTGTTGTAAAAATTTTATACTTACAGGTCTTTATGAATACTGTCCATGTATAGTGAAAATCTACCAAAATATTTGTAATCTCATAACTATTCCTTTAAATCATAAATCATGAACTCTAATTTAGAGGGCGTGACAAATACCATCAATTTTTAAGAACTTCTCTTTTCTCGCAATGTAACTTTTATTAGTTAAACCATACCTGAACCATATCTTCATGAAAACAATTTAAAGTAACTCGGATACTTATTTTACAATAAATTAATTACTATCTATACATTTTCTTTTGGTCATAAGTTGAACCAAATGCTACTTTTTCATGTTTATTGCAAGTTTATGCCCTTTTTAAATTGCATGCGCATCATCATATTTACCTTATCAATTTTAATTCTCACACACGCTCTCTATAATCATTCTTGTCCTACAAGTTGAAAAGCATGAAAGATAGCCAACAAGTTGCAAAATATTTTTGTGTATTTTCTATTAGTAGAATTACATTATAGGGTTGAGAATATCATGTATTTATACATTAAGAAAAAAATAAAAAAATATAATAAAATGTAATGACAAATGAATGATAAGATAAAGTTTATTTTTTGGTTATGTCCTTTTTCTGCTAAGCTGAAAATTCACCTCACACATAGAGCATTGTACTATTGTATGGTTATTTTCTGTCTTTATCTGTGCTTAGAAGATATTCTCTTGAATTATATAAAACCTTGGATGTTACTTAATTGTTATTTGTTAACCAAGTATTTCTAACACCCTTTCTCAAGCTAAAATGTTGTGTGTGACATTTAGCTTGTTTTTAAAGTAATTAAACATTTCTTTAGTAAGAGGCTTGGTTAGGATGTTTGCAATCTATTCTTTAGTAGATAGATGCTTTACCCCTACTTTTCCATTCAAAACTTGTTCCATTACGTAGTGAACATCAATTTTAATATGTTTATTTCGACTGTGGTTGGATTGATAGCAAGATAGGTTGCTTTTAAATTGTCACACTAGATGACTGATTTTTTTTTTTGTTTAATTTCAACCTTAACTCTTTGATTAGTGACTTTATCTATGTTATCTTTATAAGTTTATGCTAAAGCCTTACACTCCAATTCAGTGCTTGGTTTGACTGCTGCCTTTTGCTTTTTTAAACACTATGAGATTACAATTTCACAAAAAAAAAAAAAAAATTGTATAATTAATCATAGACTTCTTATCATCTAGGTCACCAACCTAACTTGCATTGGTGTAGTTAATAAGTTTCATAGGTTTTCCTAGCTTGTAGAAGAGTCTATAATCAAAAATTCCTTTTAAATACCTTATGATTCTTTTGCAACTAAGCCAATGACTCAACTTTAGATTTCCCAGATATTGGTTCAGTTTGTTTACACTAAAGGTGATTTTTAGTCTTGTTAAAGTAGCATATTGCAATGAATTTATGATGCTTTTGTATAGAGTATTATTTCCGAAATCATTTTCATCCTCATTTGTTAACTTCAAACTTTGACTCATTGGTGTTGAACTAGAATTGCAATTTAACATTCTAGTTTACTCGATAGATCAAAAATGTACTTTGTTTGCTTCAATAGTATTCCATTAATGTTCTTTTTAACTTTTATGCCCATAAAAAAGTTTAGAGAAGCTAGAATTTTAAGGAAAAATATTTGGCTTAACTTGTTTATGACTAATTTGATCTTCACATCATTGTTTCTTGTCAGTAATATATTATCAACATATACTAAAACTATAACCATCTTCTCATTTTCATGTGAGATAAATATAGATGTATCATATTTCAAATTTGTGAATTCCCATTGTATTAAGACTACTATGAGTTTCTTAAATTAGGCCTTATGTGCCTGTTTTAATCCATAAATAGTCTTATTTAGCTTGCATATAAAGTTGGCTTTGGTTGTGTCTTTAAATCCTTTAGGCTATTGCATATATACTTCTTCACCCAATACTCCATTTAAGAATACATTATTTACATCCACCTGCTTAATGTCTCAGCCTTGATTCACTAGCAAATTAAATATTTTCCTTATAGTTGATGATTTGATTACAAGACTAAATATTTACTGTAGTATATTTTTGATGTCTAACGATACCCCTTTGGTAACTAATCTTGTTTTATACCTGGTAACTGAACCATTTGGATTATATTTGACCTTAAATACGCACCTGTTGCCAACCATTTTTATTCCTTACTTCAAAGGAACTAAGGACCAAGTTTAGTTTTGAACTAGAGCTTCAAATTCTTCATTCATTACTCTCTTTCAATGTTCATGCTTGAAGGCTTCTTATGGTGACTCTGTAACTTCTTCCATCTCTGAGTGATTTCTAAAGGATACATAAATTTATATATCCCTGCCTTTGACCTGGTAATTATAAGATGTATATTTTGATTTTACTAGTCATATGTTTAATATCCATTTTAATATGTTAAAATGATCTTTGGTGGGTTTATATTTGCGTCTATTGGATGATTTATAAGAGATGAATTTGAGTTTGATTTTAGATGTTTGAGGCTAATTCATGGATTTAAGTATAGATTAACTTCAGATAAATTTACACTTGCAACTAACTTAGAATGATACTAATGTATAAGTGCTAACATGAACTGTGCATGAAATTTTTCATTAGTGTTTCTTGTGTGGTTTATGTCTAAACTAAAATCTAGATAATCTTTGCATAGAAACTCATTTTTATTTTAAATTACATGCCTAAAAACATAGAGTTTTCCTAATTTATGCAAGCACCTGTATCCTTTTTAGTTGATTGTAACCTACAAAAATACACTTTGAAGTATGATAATTTAGTTTGTTTTGATTAAAAGGTCTTAGATATGAGAAACAAGCACACCTAAATATTTTGAGAAATGAATAATTTGGTACTTCATTAAATAGCCTTTGATACGATGAAATAAAATTAGTAATTAGTAAAGGCATTCTATTAATGAGATAAGTGGCTATTTCAAATGCATTCTTCTACCTTTTAAGAAGTAAACCGCATTGAGCTAATAGAGTTGGTCTGTCTTAACTAAGTGTCTATGCTTTCTTTCAATTCTTCTATTTTGGTAAGAAGTGTGTGGACATCTCAAGGTTATCCTTTTTTTGCTGAGTAATGTGTAAAAGGTTTAAATTCACTCCCTAAATTAGTTTGTAGAGTAATTAGTTTTATATTTAGCATTCTCTTTGCCTTTTCAATAAATTCTATAACAATTTTGGTAGTTTTGAATTTGTTTTTTAAGGGAAAGGTTAAGCAATATCTTGAAAAATCATCAAGTATGCCTAAGTAATACTTACTTCCATTCTTTGATTCCATTGGTGCAGGTCCTTATAAGTATGCATATATGATTTCCAAATGTTTGTTGGTCATTGAATTTAAAACATAGTCTATGATTCTTTTTAAATTAGCAAGCTAAGCAAAAAGTGGAAGATTGATTTTTATTAATTTTTAATAAGTGATTACATGAAGCAATGATCTTCCTCATTATATCATCATTAGGGTGTCTTAATCTTTTGTGAAGAAGATTAAATATATTTGCACTCACTTTTTGGATTATATGAATAGACTCTGATATATTTTTAAGAAAAGTGTTGCTGTATACAGAAAATGGGACTAGTAACTTCAAAATTTCTTTGATAACTTTTCTCTTAACTTTTACTAGACTATTAATCTTCCGTAGGTTCTTAAGTAGGTATAATCCACCCTTAGCAACTTCTTTCAATAGGGTTCTTTAGTTTTTATCTTTAGTGACATATACATCACCACAAAAATTCAATTGTTAAGTAATTGTCTTTAATAAGTTTGCACTAATAAGACTTCTGTTATTTTAAGAACTATAAGAAAATCTTTAAGTTTTAGAAGATCACAAAATTTCAAATTAAGAGGTAAAAAGGTATGTCCAATGTATGTAATTTTTAGTGTTTCTTTATTATCAATAGTTAAGGATTCTTTACCTTCATACTTTGACTTCACAGGCAAATTCTCCGGCTCACTAATGACATGTTTTGTTGCACCTAAGTCCAAATACCAACCTTCTTCACTTCTTTCTTCTTGAGTGGTGACATATACTGAGCTTTACACTTGGTTCTTTCTTTGTCATTGTAGTCTTGATCGAACTTATACTAACATGTTACTGCTAAATGGCCATTTTTATGACAAATCTAACAAGTCATTTTTGGAGTGTCTTTTCTTGTTGAGTTTTTACCTTAACTTCTGGTTTACTTAAATTTGCCTTTGTTAACTAAGAAGTTTAATGCTTTTCCCCTTTCCTTGCTTCTTGTTCTAGTTGTTGTTGCCTATCTTTTAAAATATATTCATTTCAGCATTTAAGCTTATGGTAGTATCGTAGTGCTCAAGTCTGTTATCAAATGTCAATAGTTGAGCATACACATCTTTAAGAGTTAACATTTTCATTTTTGATGTTTTGTTAACAACATCAAATTCCCAAGGCAAATCAGTAAAGAGATATTCTGTTAACTTTTTATCTAAAATAGATTTTTTTACTATTATGAAAGGATTTATTAGCCCTTTCATTTTGCTACAAAAGTTATTGATTGATGATGAGCCCTTCAAAGTAGAAAAAGTTTGACTTTCAAGATGAACTCGGGCATGAGATTGTGAGGAGAATATTTTTCCTACTACATTCCATAGTTCTTGTGAGTAATATAATTAATTTGTGTTGCCAGGATTGAGTCACTCAAAATAGGGAGTAGCCAACTCAGTAAAAGCTGATTTTGCTTTCTCCGCTATAGGAAAGTTTGATCTTCAACTAGAGTTGATATTTGAACTAATTCATCGAATATTATTATGTGTTGGTTGAGTGGTGTTTTTGTGTAGTTAGTAAAACTTTCCAAATCATTTCTTCTTATTGTTGACAAAATTTGAGCTTGCCAAATTGGAAAGTTCTATTTATTGAGTTTCACTGGCATAACAAAGGTCAAACTAGTGTAATGGCTAGTGCTAAAGAGGATGAGTTTGCAATGCTTGAAGAGGATTCTTGCAACAGAATGGTGTTATCCATGATTTTCAACCTACTCTAATACCAAGTTAAAGAGAATGAAAGATAACTAAAGAGTTGGAGAATATTTTTTTGTATTTTCTAATATCAATATTACATTACATGGATAAGAATATCATGTATTTGTACACTGAGAAATAAGGGAAAAACCTAATGAAATGTAAAGACAAATGAATAATAAGACAAAGTTTGTTTTTGGTTATATCCTTTCTTTACTAAACTTGTAATTCACTTCACACATATAACATTATATTGTTGTATGATTATTCTTCATTCTCATCTGTGCTAGTAGAATATTTCCTTGAATCATACTAAGTCTTGGATGTCACTAAATTCTTACTTGTTAACCAAGCATTTTTAGCACCATAAACATAAGCAAGGTTCCTAGATCTTACATGTCATTAATTTCCCAAATTTTTTTAATACACCCAACAGTTAAAACTTCCTTCCAAAGGAATAACATTGTTTCAAATTTATGGTTGGAATAATTTGATTGGCCTATGTTTAAACAAGGGAGAATTTGTTGAACTAAATTGTCTTTTATGTTTAAACAAAGACATGTAACATAATTTATTTTAACAATTAAATAGATACTAAAATTAAGATATATATAATATAGTTAAATTTAATAATAAAATAGATATTATTTATTTTGAACACAAAATTTGTTATAAATTTGTCTTTTAATTTTACAATTAAAAATACATCTACCTAATTAAAAAAAATTTAAAATTTATTACCTAGTTCAAGTTCATCTTTGCTAACAATGTGAGTGATAATATTTAATACTATCACATGTTTATTCTTAAAATTAAGAGAGAAATGTTGGAAGTTTTTAGAAATGGATGGACATGCACACAAGAGTAGTGGATGAAGAGTAGTGGATGTTCCTATTATCCTTAATAATATTTTTTTGGAATTCTTTTAGGGAGGACATAGCTAACAATCACTTTAGGTAAACTTGATAAGGTGCATGATTTAGAATCTTCGGCTTTATATCAAACCACAAAAATTGCATGGACAAAAACACTACCTAAAGTCTTTGACAGGGACCTTATTCTCACCACCCATGTTCTCGAAGCTGCATGCGCTCAACTCAACAGGTCCCCCAATACTAATATGTTCAATCTAGAACATTTAAATATTAAGAATTCTATTATGATACCATTTAGTTATATTGTAAAATATTTATAACTACATATTAATTTTTGTTTAATGGGTAAGTAATTATTTAATCCTTAAATTTTAGTCTACAATTAATCTTAATTATTTAAAAAATATTAATTATTTATGTACAAATAATTTTTTCATCTAAAAAATCAATAAAAAATAATAGATTGAAATAATTATGAATATTTTTTAACCTACTGAATGGATTTGTACAAATTTTAAAAACTCAACCATAATTTATATTTTATGTAAATTATAACAAAAAAAAATTATTATTTTTTTTTGTGTTACAAATTATAGTATTTGTTGAATTATATGCATGAGTACGGTATCTAAATACCCCCAATAAAAACATACAGTAACCTCATAATTGTAAACGATAAAAAAAGAAAAAAAAGATTTGGGAGGATCTTGGTCCGCATTATGTCATAATCTCAACAGCAAAGGACCACTTGGTCATGTCAGTCTCGTAAACGGTCCCACTTAGCCCACCCCACTTGCTGCTCTGCTTAATGTGTCAATCTTAAATACGAGACTACAACTATTGGCAGTGATGTGTCTGCGAAAGAGTCACAATCAGATTGACCCCGGTTCAATCTTCCAATGATACAAAAGTGGGACACGTGGGTGATACTTCCACCATTAAATTTGATGATGCCTGAGATAAAGCTGTTAAAAAGATGACAGAACCACAGAGAAACTGAATTGTGAATCCAAATCAAATAGGTTAATTGAAATTAATGATAAGATTTCAGTCACCGTTATTGCTTGCGTCATCTCTCACGTCAAAAATCAATAAAGGGGTAGGCATGCAGTAGCAGTAGCAGGAGCAGCAGGTGCAGGTGCAGGTGCAGGTGCAGGACAGCTTGCTTGCTTCATCTTCTTCTATCATTTGGGTATTGAATTTTGTAGAATTGTAAAATGCGGAAGTGGTTATCTTCGTCGGTATTGCTGCTTTCACAAAACAAGTTCGTCAAGACTCTAAATTCATAGCGTGCTTGTGGTACGGCAACAACTTTATTCATCATTTCTGCTACTAAAATTCTAAGCCATAATCAATTCGTTTGAAATCCCACGTCTATCTACAAGTTAAAAGCTGAATTATTAGCAATGTCACTGCTTCAGTGTTGATCTCTCACACGTAACTTTGAACGATGCTCATGTAGGCTAGCAAGAGCTCATAGAACAAGTTTATACTGTAGGGGAGCTCATTGTTCAATTCAATCAGAGCTTTTTAATTGTTTCCGCCAAGTATATGTAAATACGTTAAAATCTGATTTAATTTATTAAAAATTAATATAAAAATAATTTTAAAATTAAAAAATATTTATATTATTTTGTAACTTAATGTTATAAATACATTAAAATATTTTATATAACTTGATTTAAAAAGATATTATCTTTGTTATTAAATTAAAAAAATAATTATTTAAAATATACAATATGTTTCTTTACACTTTCATATTACTCAATATGATTTTGTTTCTTTTTCCTTTTACTCCATTTTGCCCTTCACCTAACTTTCTTCCTTTCCTCCACGAATTGCCGAAATTTTAATTCTCCATTTTTCAACCTTTTACTCAACTCAACCTATTTTATTTAAACCTTAATTCGTCGCCTAAATAAATTCTTTAAATTAGAATCCCAATTAAAATTACTTTTCATATTTCTTCATTATTATTTTATTTTGAACTAGTTTATTTATTTAAAGTTTGAGCAAATTGTATATTTTATTTTATTGTCTCAATTAATTTAAATAAAAAAATTAAAATGATATATTTTTAATTTATATTGGATTAAATATTTTATCGTACCATAGATTAGTTGATATTAAAAAAATTGCAATTCATCAAGTGATGAATCAAACATGGATTTGATGAAATCTTTCCAGTCTTATTGGCTAAACACACCTAGTTTATTTGATTTGTTGATAATGTTCAAAATTTATAATATATAATTTATATATATATATATTATTAACATATACATTGTGTGTTAATTTTTTTTTAATGCTTTTACTTGGATCATTAAAAGAATTAAACACTCTTATGATATGATTATACCCAAAAAAAATTATTATAACAATAATGCTGAATTTTCTTCCCTTTTCATACAACCCAAAATATTGTTAAAATATGTAAATATTACATTAATGTTTTGAATATGAAAATAATATGAGTGAAGGTTCATTATTTAGATGGTAATGCTTGTATTTCTTGATCATCCTACCGTCTTGATTGTATCTCAATCTCATATATCTCCCTATGTTAAATGTCTCCTAAATTGTAATCCATTATCTTTTTTATTATTTATGAGCCTATAAAAAAGAAGCTATTTGTGCACTTAAAAGGATCAAATATATAGTAAAACAAATAAAAATATAATTAAACAAATTTACTTAGTATATACTATTATTATTGTGTTTGCAAATTTGCAAATTTTTTTTTTAAATTTTTTACTTTTATAAGTTAAGTTTTGTCCAAATTTGGCACCTATAAATTAACTAAACAAATAATAACCCAAATTTAAATGGGAAAAAAAGGAGAATCACTAACGTAACTAATGAATCTCACCTCCTTCCCTTTAAGTTTGAGAGGAGGGCTTCAAATCCTAAGCGGGGCAATCTTCCTAATGTGTTTGGAGAGTAGATTTTTCTCATATATTGAGAGTAAAAGTCTTCATGTATTTGTCCCCACAAAAAAAAAAAAAAAAAATCGTAAGAGTTTTAAGGCATAAATTATTTAATTTTTTATATTGTAAAAAATAAAATAATTTTATGTGGTTGATTTTCGAATTGAACCTTAAATAACTCATTCAGGTGTAGTGTTGTGTTAATGTCACAAAATTTGTGGATTCTATTAGAATAAAAATCTCTTGGGTTAAAAAATAAATAAATTTAATATTTGAATAACTCTAAATGATCTTCATATTTAGACTTCATGCATGAAAATAAACAAATAATAAATACTCTTTGTTAAAAAAGAAGAAGCATTTTTTAGAATAAAGATATTTTATATCTATTGTAAGATTGAATCTCTAGATTTTAAGTAATTTTTTTTTAAAAAAAAAAAACAAAGAAGTTAAACATTAATTTTTATTTAAAAATTAATATTTATTGAACACTTAAACTATTGTATTTTGATAGATGCTCTAAATTTTATTTCATAATATATTGAATTTCAAGTACCGGTAAATTTATAGTTTTAAAATTCACAACCAAAACTTAACTTTTACAGTGAAACAATGAACATCATCTTTTCATCCGTATTAAAATTTATAATGTTCTTATTTATTTATACTCTTTTGTTGACCTATTACTATCTTCTAAAATTTCTATGTAATAGGGTTTTAACATATTCTATAACATATGTCTTAATTATTATATATTTTATTTTTATTGAAAATTTTATATCTCAACTTGGTATAGATAAAGTTATCATTTATATTTTAATCACATATTATAATGCGTAATTTTTTAAACAAATAAACTAAAGAGAATCTGAACTCCTACCCTCTCGATGCCTAAATTATCTTAAAAAAAATAAATACACCTTACCTTAATCATATTGCAGGGGATGCCTATTGTTGTTCTGACAACAATAATAATAATAATAATATTTTTTTGAGGTTTATATCTTCCTCAGTTCTGTCCATCCCCACTAAGCTTTCACCAACAGGTGCCAATAATACAAACTGGAAAAGGTCGATAATGACAAAATTTGCCTGCAGGGAGGGACCTGCATTGTGTGTCTCTTTACTTCTTAAACTTTTACCTAATTAGCATACTATTATCTGTTCAATTCAATCCCATCTACATTCCTATCCATATGTTTACGGACATTGTTTTACAGTGTTAAAAACTTCCATCTTGGCCTATAAATAGGGTTTAAGGCACACCATTCTAGCAAAACCACAAGGAGAAATGGAGAATATGGAGGAGAAAGGCAGCAGCAACAGCAGCAGCCATGTCAAAATAAAAAAGGGTGGCATGGTCGCTATGCCTTTCATATTTGGTGAGTTCTTTATTGCACTTTGATTGATTTACAAGTTTTTTTTTTCTTCTTCTCTTCTTCAGCCTTGTCTCATCTATTATTGATTGATTATCATGATGGTTTTATAATTTTGGTGCAGCAAATGAAGTGTGCGAGAAGCTGGCTGTTGTGGGGTTTAATACTAACATGATTAGCTATTTAACAACTGAGTTGCATATGCCTTTAACCAAAGCAGCTAATACTCTCACTAACTTCGGAGGAACTGGAAGCTTGACTCCGTTGATCGGAGCTTTCGTTGCTGATTCGTACGCCGGACGTTTCTGGACTATTACAGTTGCTTCCATCATCTATCAAATTGTAAACAATCTATCTCGTTTGAATGAACGAAGATTATGATAGTATCAGTAGCACACATCAGAGTTTTTCTTTCGAAAGAGATAATTATTTTCAAGAATATCCCATAGTCACAGATTCCCATCAATTAACTGATATTAAATAGTAGCATACGTCAAGAGATTATAAATAATTTTATGTCAACATCAATTTTATTTTTCTTTCGGGTTCAATAAACTGTTCGATAATTCATTTTCTTCTTGTTTTTATGTAATCAGGGGATGATTTGCTTAACCCTTTCAGCAATTCTTCCAAAATTAAGGCCACCACCGTGCGAAGGTAACCAAGTTTGCCAAGAAGCTGATACCGGACAGGTGGCAATCTTATACATGTCTCTCTTACTCGTAGCCATCGGGTCGGGTGGAATTCGACCCTGTGTAGTAGCATTCGGGGCGGACCAATTTGATGAAACAGATCCTAAACAATCCGCAAAGACATGGAAATATTTTAACTGGTACTATTTTACCATGGGAGTATCAATACTAGTGGCTGTGACAGTTCTTGTTTATATTCAAGATAATATAGGATGGGGTTTGGGCCTCGGTATTCCCACAGTCGCAATGTTTCTATCAATCATTGCATTTTTATTGGGGTACCCACTTTACCGGCATATGAATCCGGCAGGGAGTCCGTTTACCCGATTGTTACAAGTATGTGTGGCTGCGTTTCGGAAGAGAAAGCTGGGAATTGCTGATTCAAATTTGTTGTATCAGAATGAAGAGCTTGATGCTTCCATATCTTTGGACGGAAACCTCCTCCATACAAAACATATGAAGTAAGTAAATTTCTCTCATTCATATTTATGAACACCCAATCACAAATTGCATCAGTACATGTATTATCTTGCAAGTGAAAAATAAATTTATTGGACTTAGGAGTTGAATGATAGATTGATATTTGATAATGGTATACAGATAGTTGCGTCCCATACCGCGTTAGCTTTACTAATTGACCCGACATCTCTTTTGTACACGAGAATTCTTTTCTTTTCATTTGTTGAATTTTGAAGTCTACGATAGAGATTACCGATTTGATTGTCTCCCCATTATGTCATGATATGTATCATGACAACTATTGATTAGAAGCAAACAAATGAGTAGTTCAATTTGCGTGTGTAAAATATAAGTAGGACCACTATCCAAGAGAGATGGATCGTCATGAGCAGCAGCGCCACACAATTCATCTCTATTATACTCGTTGCCTAACTAAACAACAAAAGTTGTGCGTCTCTTCTGTCTTTATGTCTGTCATAGCAATCATCTCTTCTGTGGGAACGCGTTTCTCTTCTTTTTCTTGTGCATGCGCTGTGTCATTCAATAATTTGCTTCACTGCAACCAAACCCTTTTCACTTCGTGATCAATTAATATATTTGTGAAATGCAGATTTTTCGACAAGGCAGCAATTGTGACGGAAGAAGACAACCTCAAGTCACCAAATTTATGGAGACTAAACACTGTACACCGCGTAGAGGAACTGAAATCTGTGGTCAGAATGGGACCAATTTGGGCAGCAGGAATCCTTCTAATCACAGCTTATTCACAACAGGGCACATTCTCCCTCCAACAAGCCAAAACAATGGACAGGCATCTCACCAAATCGTTCGAAATCCCCGCTGGTTCAATGTCTGTCTTCACCATGGTCTCCATGCTCTCCACAGTCGCTTTCTACGATCGCATATTCATCCCTGTCGCCAGAAAATTCACAGGCCTCGACCGCGGCATCACTTTCTTGCACCGCATGGGAATAGGATTTGTAATATCAGTGTTAGCCACTCTAGTTGCTGGATTCGCTGAAGTGAAGAGAAAACAAGCAGCGTCAGCTCATGGTCTTCTCGACAAACCTCATACAACAATTCCCATTTCAGTCTTTTGGCTTGTGCCCCAATATAGTCTTCATGGGATAGCCGAAGCATTTATGTCAATTGGTCACTTGGAGTTTTTATATGACCAGGCACCTGAAAGCATGAGAAGCACTGCAACTGCATTATTCTGGACGGCAATTTCAGTTGGGAATTATTTCAGCACGCTTTTGGTTACTTTGGTGCACAAGTTCAGCGCTGGACCTGATGGATCAAATTGGCTGCCAGATAATAACTTGAATAGAGGGAAGTTGGAATATTTCTATTGGTTGATCACGTTGTTGCAAGTTTCTAATCTTATTTACTACCTATTTTGCGCGAAAATGTATACTTTGAAGCCAATTCAGGTGCATAATAAAGGAAGT
Source organism: Khaya senegalensis (assembly GCA_032402905.1). NCBI lineage: Eukaryota > Viridiplantae > Streptophyta > Magnoliopsida > Sapindales > Meliaceae > Khaya > Khaya senegalensis. The sequence continues at coordinate 4,717,119 of CP135537.1, forward strand.
GACTCAGAAGACGGCGTAGAGCTGGAGAACAGGGCCTAGTTTGCATTTTCAGGCATGCTTGTGGTCGACAGAGAAATAATTTCAGTGTCATTGTCTTTTGAGTGACCAAGCTTGTAGTTGCAGAGCGAGTTAGGAGAATGTACGCTCATCTAATATATGCATGTAAATTTATGATAGTAAGGAATAATCCTATTAGTTTTTATTACATAAAAATTTAGAAATTTGCTTTATGTGCTTTCTCGCATACTCTCTGCTAGGCTTACTTTGGGCTTATGATGACTTTATTGTACTTCAAATGAAAAGTCAAAGGAAATATTTAACATCTACTATTATCATCTCAAGCTTAAAAATATTACATCTAAGTAACAAACGAAATTAATTAAATCGTAATAATTGCTAATTTTAGTGATGAATAGTCCTTTTCAGTCAATTATGGGCCTAATTGAATTTAACCCAACATGGGCCAATTGTAACAATAAACGGATCCTAATCATCGGTCGAATTGAACTTAACCCAAAACAGCCATGAACTAGAACAATGCAAGCCAAAAATGACCAAAGGAACCGGCGCGAAAGTAGTTTTGCGCAGCTTCGCGGACCAGACCTTTGACTTCTCTCCTTCACATACGTCGTACCGTTGCAATTGCGAGTTCGGTTTCCTTAGGCAGACCGCATCCATAGCGAACGCTTCACATCCCGCGTACCAGTCAACTCAATCCAAACGTCAAATGAAGACAGATAGGAGTAACTGGAGAAAGAAACCCCAATTGAATTGAACACTTACAAAGGAAAATAGAAAAAGAAAAAGATGGAATATTCTTTGTTCTTGGAGATTTCTCACCAAGAACATTGACATATTCAAAACGCATGGTAAGAGATTCGCAACACAAATAAAAATGGAGAAGGTAGATTACAGGTATAAAGACGAAAGAGCAGTGACCGAATTGTCATCGACAAGAAACACAATGACGCCTTTATCAATGATTGTGAGTGCATTTGAGGAGCTTGAAAAGTTACTGGATTCTAAGAACAATAGGAGCTGCATAACAGACCTGCGGTTGGATACTTTCTGTGAAGCTTGTTCGTTGGTTTCTGTTTTGTTTCGTTGTCTTGGACTCGCTTTCAAATTCGCCGAGCTGGAATACGTCGCCAAGGTTCACATATTACAATGTTATTTCTTCTTTTTATCTTCGTCTTAACACATTATCTGGGTTATATAATCAATCCTTTCTGTTCGGTAACCGCAATTATTAAAATAATTCTAAATTACAAAGTCTATTCGCAGAAGGGATTGTGCATACAAGAGAGATTTCTTTTGGTCTCTGATGGGCATATTATAACATTTTCGTAGTGATATTGCGTCTTGATGTTACATACAATATGAGTCTATAAATTTCATTAGATATCTCTCTTGAAATTTATAATATGGCTCTTAAAATTTATGATAATTATATTTTATAATAAAATTTATAAAAAAATATATATTTATTTATTTAGTGACTAAGAAATAAATATAATTTTAATTTATTTATTTTTATAATTAAAAATTTAATTTATTCATCTTTATTTGACTTTTAGAATTAGTTAGATATATTTATTAATACAAATAAAATATTTTTTTATTAAAAAAATTATATATATATATATATATATATATACACACACACATACATAGAGAAGTAAATTCTTTAATAAATTAATTTAAAATTACTTAATATTTTATGTAAAATTTATAATATATATAAAATGTAACTATTTTATATAAATATTTAAATGATTAATTAATAATGATATTGAAATATTTTAAATTTTATTATTTAAAATTATAACACAATTATTATACACTAAAATTTTAAAAATTTAATATAAATTAAATAATATGATAATATATTAATAATATTAATTTTAAGTTAAAATCTTTACATTTTTAAAATTTAAATTATAAACAAGTACTTAATATAATTAAATTATAAAAAAATAAGAATGAGCAAGTTAAATTTTATTTTTGAAGAATTAATTTATTGTTAGAATGAAGACAAGTACATTTTTTCACGTATGGAAAGTATTTGATCAAATCCATTTATGTGCGCGTATGTATGTGTGTGTGTGTGTGTATATATATATATATATTTGTTTATGCGACCTCTGTTCTCTAATTTCATGTTTATTTAATTGTATGATACGTACAGGTAAAAGATCTGGTGGAAGCATCAAAGACTTATGATACTTTACATGATATACTTGATCTGGATATCGCAAATGCAACTGTGAAAGTACAAGGAAGCCATTCACGTAATCTAAGACGAGTTAGGCAGGGTCTTGACCTCATCAGAGCTTTATTTGAGCAGTTCTTGTCAACTAAGTATGTGCTTCTTCTTTGTGATACTCTGCTACCATACAATCTATGAAGATAACTTCATGTGGATATTGGATACAATCTGTCAAGTTTTAATTGTTATGTTGATTGGCAGAAACACTTGCATCATCAATCTTTGTTTTGGTTCTCCGGTTCTAATATCTCAAATTTGTCACATCCAGTGATTACTCCCTGAAGGAAGCAGCATCAACAGCTTACGCGCAAGTTTGTGCACCCTACCATTCATGGACTGTCAGGACTGCAGTTTCTGCTGGAATGTATACTCTTCCAACTCGGGACCAACTTTTGCAGAGTCTAGACGAAACAGGTAAGTTTTAACAAACTTGTGTGCTTGTAAAGAAAGGCCACTTAGATTGGAATTTCAGTACATCTAATTTCCAGCGGGTTGTCCTGTTTTCTCGGCAATATGAGATTTCGGTAGTTTGCAGCCTGGATAATCTAGAATCCTCTGATGATGTTTCCTCTTAGGAAGATAAAAGCACCTGAAAAAGCACTTATAGGCTCCAAATATGACTTTGCTGACTCCAATTTATTAAATGGAAATGCAATGTCATTATAGGAAGGGTAGTAGTTTCTTCTTGCAGAACAGACCCTTATTTTTAGAAGGCCTGTTTTTCAATTTCATAGGATGTCTAGACATTAGAAGCTTAATTGCAAGCAAGATTTTGTCGAGCTTGGACCTTAAATCTTAATTTTTTACGGCAACAGTTTGAATTCAGTTGTAATCTTCCAAAAGACCTCATCCATTTTTCACAATTTCTTTGCAGATCAATCAGCAGAGAAGAAAATGAAAAGATATATCAATGCTTCAGTTCCAGTCATTGAGTACATTGATAAGCTTTACATTTCTAGGAATATCAATTTGGATTGGTGACTTCTATACTATTCAAGCTCTTGATTTAAGATCATTGCGGATAGTTGTCAGAAATCTTTGCGGCTGTGGAAAACTCTTTAATCTTCCAGCAGCAATCCTAATATTTGTTTGATATCGTTTTAAGTTCAGCTCTGCTAGTTGCCAAGCAGTTGGAATCAGATGGCACGAGCCGAAACTAATACTATAGTATCTATAAAGAAAATACATTTGTACATAAAGCAATCGTCTTTAAACGAGAAAGGATATAACAACTGTTTCTTTATATTCGACCATAGCTGCCTTTTGCTAGTTACCGGGTGTTAACTCTGAGATGCAATGGCCAATAATTATTATTTCACAGCTCAATGCTTACATTTGATAAGATACACAAGCCACCATGAATTTTAATAAGGCGAAACAATCTTCTACTGGGTTCTGTCAAAACCTTCTTAAGTTATTTGTTTGTTTGTAAATCAACCCAGCACATCTAAGATGGTATCTGAAACTTGAAAAACAAAATTAAAACAAATTGAAGTACAAGATAGCATATTTTTGCTGGAACTACAGCAAAACCAGGTTCCTTGGCAAGGTACTTCGTAGGCACCATTATGTCGTTACTCAGGAAAGAATGGAGGCTCTGTTCAAACTGAATTCACCGTATAGAAATACTACACAGGACCTACAACGTCAGGCTTTCTGGATTCACAACAATCTTTGAAAAGGTTTGAAGGAAAGCAGCCAAGTCAGCACCATAAATAATTCGGTGATCAGCCGTTACATTCACCTGTAAAAAGAATTACATGCAAATTAATTCAGTAGAAATTTCAAACTACTAGAAATCTTCGTTATATCAACTACCTGGATTTAATGATTGACAATATCTAGTACCAAAGTCAGTTTAAAGAGTTCAAGAGGTATGACAACACTTAAAAGTGTTCAAGAAAGTATAAAAACACCCAGGTATTATCTCTACAGCTGCTCATATGCTGCCTAACTTCTAAGCAATAATCAACACCTGAAAATTTGCAAGTCATGCACTTATCATGTGAAAAAACCGAAAGACCAGTGGTATTTATGATTCACCATTTTAATCGATAAGCTACTTTCAGTAAGGCTGACTCCTAAAAAACATTTAGTCCAAAAGTTTGTATTATTCAAAATTTTAACCAACAGTAGTCTGCTGTCTAAAAAGTTAACAGGAAGTTCAGATCTCTGGGCCTCAGCCCTCAGGGAATTTCTAGTTGAATGTCACTGTTAGAAACAAGATTGTTCTTATGTTGAACATCATGATTAGTTGAACCTTTGACAATTCATTGTCTAGTTTATGGAGACATCTCATCTGGATTTGCATCAAAACCTAAAAATCAATTGCACAACATGGCTGTTCCCAATACCAAATGCAAAGAGATGATCATATTTGATTTCAAGCAAGATGCTACAGAGCATAACAAAAGAAACATATAATAGAGTATATAGCGAAAATGTTTGAATTAGTATATAGATTGGTTGACTTAGCAAAGAAGAGTTTGGTCTATTTACAAGGACATGTTTCAGGATACATATTCTGCATTACCTACATATCTTCTGCTGAAGAAGAAAGTAAAGTAGTAAAATCCTCACTCACCTATGTGTATGCTTTGGGATTGCTGTGCTTCCACTTCACTTTGAAAGCAAAACAGTGTAAGCACTTGGTAAACATCCAATTTTACTTGGCAGCTAATGTTTACCACTCACCCTCCCACTTATAATTGACATGGATTCTATCCTACAACAGCTATGGATTAAAATGTCATAGCACATCAATCCCAAACATAACCTATATCTCAACCTCTGCTTCGGCTGAAAGCTAGATCCCAGCAATTGTTTGGTTCAAACAGGCTATGACAAAATCAGCAGCTAGGTCAGTACCCAACTTTAACAAAACATCAGCTATAATAACAGCTCCACTCTTCTGCTTCAGGACAATTGAGGAGCTAAATTCTGTTTGTTGGATCTAAACACATGGCTTGAGGAACTAAATTTGGTGTATAGTGAGAGGGTCACATTGGGAGCTGTACTGATAACTTTTTGGATTTACCACCCTGATCATATTGAAGAGACAGAGACTTCAGTATTTAGGATGTTGTTCTAAGCCAGATCAATTGTCCATGTTATGCATATCAAGACTTATGATTACTGCTTTATATTTTGAGAGTTTTCAAATAGTTGGAGTTCCTAAACAATACTATAACTTACTGAGGATCTCTTCCAAGGGGTTCAAATCTCATTCTCCCATTTCTCTTTGAATTTCAAAATCCTTCGCCTGGGTTGGCTTAACACTACAGAATTGTTTCTCTAACCCCTATAGTTAAGACATTTATGCTCTAGCTATCGCATTTATTGTACAGTGCATACAACATCCTCTTACAATAAGAAACCTAACAACTAGAAACAAGGATGAATTAGGAAACTTGTTGGATATAAATATCCCAATTGGGTGCCCCCAAGAGGGATTGAACAAATATCCTCTGGGTGGAAAATCAAGGGCCATACAACCCAAACCCCTACCATCCACATACATACAAATGCCAATAGAAAATATTCGTAACTTACATTGGGATCCATTTAGCATTGCTTATCATATACCATATGTGAACTCCTAAAGAAAAAACAAATAAATAAACTCACCAGCATTTTACTTTTCACACTGAAGAAACCCTCTGCATCAGCTACTGCAGTCGGCTTTGAGGCTCCAACAGCCATGATAGCTCCCTGAACATTATCTTCAAGTCTTCAGCAAATATCCAGATAAATCTCAAGATACAGAAAAATTACATTAGTTAATGGAGATTAAGATACCTAGTTCTTATTACTCACCTGGCCAGGAGGAAGAATAGCATCAAATCTGTCCACTCCAAACATGCCCAGATTAGATAGCGTGAAAGTCCCTGTAAGACATAGGAGTACAATGTTTGTGTGATTGGCTCAGTGAAACCATAATTCAAGAAACCACAAATGCATACAATACAATAAAAAACAAAACAGAAATTAAATGGTAAAAATGAACTAGTACACACCTGAACTGTACTCATGGGGCTGAAGTTGCTTTGCTCGAGCTTTCTGTACAAGCTCTTTCCATTTTTGAGATAACAAATACAGATCCAACTGTGCCATTGCCAAATACAAGTTATCAATTTAAACTAAAATAGTCCAAGGTGCTATCAGCACCAATGCAAAATGGATCATTAAAAAGTAACATACCTTATCTGCATCCTGGAGAACAGGTGTTATCAAGCCACCATTGATTGCCACAGCCACTGCAATGTTTATATTACTATTGTAAGTAAAACTCTTCCCATCTTTACAGCTGGCATTAACAACTGGATGCTGAACAAGGGCCATTGCTGCAGCCTTTGCCAATAGCGCAGTCATTGTCACACCCTTTGGCTTCACCTAAAGTTTCAAATCCCAACACATCCATATATTATCACCAAACAAAATTCATAAATTTATTAATTGGTTAACAAACACATTTAAATTGCGTGCACCTTCTCATAAAGCGCATCGAGAGCATCCGTGGTAATCGGATATCCAACACGAAAAGTAGGCACCGTAAGACTCTCGACCATATTCATTGAAACGGCAGCCTGCATTGTGGTAAAAGGCACCATGGTAGAACCCGGAAGTGGAGGCGGGGCTGCTGCCTCAGGTTTCCGCGAAGCAGTAGAAGTAGCAGTTGCAGTCGTAGGGGCTACGGAGGGTGCCACATTCTTCGAAGGGGCAATTCCAGTCGCCTTCTCCACATCTTCCGGAGTAATTCTACCAAATGGCCCCGTTCCAACCACTGAATTAATATCCACTTTGTGCTGCTTAGCTAGTTTCTTGGCGAACGGCGTAGCTACAATCTTCCTGGGCCCGCTTGGAGCAGACTCTGTCGCTTTCTTCGGCTCAGGTTGGGAAATAGCGGGGGCAGGAATAGAAGTAGGAGGAGGAGGAGTGGGAGCAACAGCTTGTGGAGGAGAGGAAGTAGCACCTTTGGACGCTGCTTTGGCCTTGGCTTCAGCGATTTCTTCCTCAGTCTCTGCTAGAATCCCAATCGGCGCGCCGACGGGAGCAGTCTCGCCTTCGGGAACAACAATCGCGGCGAGAATGCCGTCGTAGAAGGTCTCCACGTCCATGTCGGCCTTGTCCGACTCAACCACAACGACGCTCTCTCCCTTGTTGAGAACGTCACCCTCAGACTTGATCCAGGAAACAATCTTACCCTCGGTCATGGTGGAGCTGAGGGCGGGCATGAAGATCTCGCGGATTTTGCATTGGACGGCGAAGATTCGTCGGCGAGAAGGAGAAGAAAAAGAACTCCATCGAAGGGGCACGGAAAGAGAAGAGGAGAAGGACGTGGTGGAGTTTGAAAGGGGAGTTTTGGAGAGAAATGAAGAAAGGGAAGCCATTTTTGGAACTGGGAAGAGAGGAAATTTTGATTTGGTATGTGATTTAGGAAATGCGAGAGGCAGAAAGCAACGGAGAGGAAATAGAGGAGAGGGGCGGAGAAGACGAGGAAGAGTTGGTTGGACAGTTTGCGCTAACTTACAGTGTTTGCATCGCCGAGCCTTAGTTGTTGGCTTCGCAATTGCAGTCGTCAAGTTCGTTGGTCGATTTTCTGCTAATTCTGATTCGACCCATGTTGTTTTAAAATTCTCAAAATGATTTAATTTCGGATTTAAATAATTAAATTACCCCTTTTTTTTTCTATTTTATCAAATTTTCCTAACATAATGATTTACACTTAAAATATTAATAAATAATTAATACATATTATTTTTATAATAAAAATTATTTTAGTTCAATCCGAGGCAATAGTATTTTTTATTTTATTTATTTATTTTAAATATATTATTTAATAATTATTTTTTTAATATACATAATAAATAATAAATCATGAAATTAAATTTATATACATAAAATTGTATATTAAAAAAATATAAAGAAATTAACAAAAATTAAACATTAAATTATTGTTGGAGACCAAGCTTGAGTAGTTGGGTGACAAATATATAGTATAACTTCTATAAATTAAGGATGTTGGAACTATATAAATTTTATTAATTAAAAGGATGTATTAATTAATTAGTAAATTAATAATTTATTAATTTATAGAGTGTATTTATGATTAATAAACCTATATTTAATCAACATTCATTAAATTTTACAAATTTAATCAAGTGAATATGAATTAATCTATTAAATACACATTAAACTAAATAAAAATAAATAAATTCATTGTACTTATCTACTTAATTAAATAATATTTATAATAATTGTATTAATTTAATTAAATTTTATTTAATAAATTATATTAAAATTAACCTTTATATAAATAAATACAAAATCTTTTTATATGTTATAGTAAATTATTTAAATATTTAAGATGGCTTTTTATTTAAAAGATATTCAAAAATTGACCATGACAAATAAGATATGCAAAGCATTAGGCAAGAGTATCTCACATTCACTCAAAAAAGAGTTACTGGAAAATTAGAGATACAGTGTAATTAGATTTAAATTTTAAGAAAAAGCAATTACTAATAGAGTTATGTTTTAATAAAATATTATAGTCAATTATTTTTATAATTTTAACAAATTATTTATTTATGATATGAATAGACCACAAAATTATATAAAAATTTTCAAAAAATTATTATTTTATTAATTTATCCAAATCATTAATTTAACACATTAACCCAAAATCAAAACTACAAAAATTTTATTATATAACAGAAATTATTAATTTAACGAGTATTAATTTATAAAAATTATAATGTATTCACCACTCAATTATAGTAGCTTTTGTCATTCAAAATAATATTTATTAGTATTTATTAATTATTTAATACTGAACAAATAGTCATATGTGAAGTAAAATTATTCAAAAATGATAAAATCACTCAATTTGATAAAATTAAATTAAAGATAACTATTTACGTGAATAGGATCCGAAATAAGGCCCCTTTGAGATTTCTTCTTCTTCTTCTTCAATTTAGTAAGGAGACCGAATCTTGATTCTCCATTATTTCTGTATTTATAATAACTACATACTGAAATAAAAATATTTAAAATATAAAAATAAAATATAAGAAGGCAAATTGCCATTAGATTTCATTAAGCGGTTTTTGTTGGAATGTACTGCATTTTAATTACATTGCATGTGCATGTAGCAAAATCTCGGAGGAAGTTAATTGTGAATTTTCGACGTGGGGTTGTTGCAAACTACTAAAATAATAACAAAGGCGGTGGAAGCCAACTTAACCGTCCAATCACATCACTTTTCTTTGAATTACACTATTTTTAATTATTAGAAACATGTAATATTGCCTTATTAAAAAATTTATTAATAAAATTTAGAAGGATAAACTTTGGTAGGAAGAAAAAAGAGTGTACTGTATATTTATCTGAAAAAAATTTATAATTCTTCTTATGTAATAAAATATATTTCCTATTATAAAATTTTTTCTTTTAAGATAGTAAATATTAATTTGTTCAGATGTAGAATTGATGCATATTAAAGCTATATATCAATTTTTTAAAAGTTAATGTATATAAAATTTAGAGAAGAAATTAGCAAAAAATGTCATTGGAGTGAATTTGACTAAAAATATATTCAATGTCATTCAAATATTGGAGACTAGGTATAGAATTAAATTTAACTAATAAGTTCACAACAAAAAAAAAAACTATATAGCACATTATGTCAAATATAATAAAGTTACAATTGCATTAAAATACTATATTTTTGGACTAAATATTTCTGTTTCATTTTTTTAGAATGAAATGGATCTTTTTTGGAATCAAGAGGTCAAAAAATTATAAGAGTACTTAACAAATAAGTTTTATGCATGTTGAAATGTTTTAAAAAAATTTCCAATATAAGTAGATCAATAGATACATATTTTGTTAGGTATTTGCTTAATCAACATGTCAAGACTATAATTAATTTTTACCAAATCCTTTATTTTAAATACTTGTTCAAGCAATCGACAATTTTTAAAATCTTTTCAAGAGTTTCAATTATATTTATATCGTCAACATATATTACGGCAATAACATGTCTAAATGTTTGGATAATATACTCAAATATTTTACATGTGGGCAAAAAAAAATTAATTTTACTTGAATTATATTTTTTGACTAAAATTAAATATATCTCTATTTACATCCGTCAACAGTAACTACTATTAAAAAAATACATTGTTAATTATTATTTCATTATAATCCCAAATTTTTTTTATATGTGCAAAATTTATAGAATTTTCTTTTTTTTTTTTTAAATTCTTGTATCTTTAAAGAGATAATTGCCTATTTTGAAACTTATGTCACTTCAAGAATAATTACCATTCTAAAAACTTGTGTCATTTTAGGAAAAAAATATTACTTTAGAAACAATTAACTCTCATAAAAATAATAGTTAAAAAAAAATTAAGTACATTATTACTCTAACATTATTTTTATCAAAATCTTAATTTTTTAATTTTCTCTTTTGCAAAATAGTATCTTTTCAAACAATTGATTTACTAAGCTTATGATATATAATAGACAATTCATTTATTACCTTATAATTAGATTATTCTTTAGAAACAATCACTTAAATTAGTATATTAGCAACTAGAATGTATGATTTAATCACTCTTTATTAGCAGTAAATGCATTTGGCAATTGATTTGTAATTTATTAAAGTTGCACTATTATTTATACTTTATTTTTTTATTGATTAGTACAGTAAACAAGATAAAATATAATAATTATTTTTTAAAAAAAATTTAGACGTAATTTCATAAGACATTTTTTTTTTCTTTAATGGTACAAAAATATCTCGTAAAAATAACAATTTACAAAATATATAATAAATAGATTACTTATAAAAAAATTAAGATATATGATAATAGAAGGTAAGTTAAAATTAATATAAATTACTAAATAATGTTATGGTATATCTTAGTATGTTGTGAAAAAGTTATAGAAACACATACAACATAATTAAAAGTACCTGAATGAAAATATTAAATTGGTAACCAAGTATAAGTTACAGTAGGTCAAAAAGGAATTAATGTTGTAATATACAAATAGCATGTCTCTTTACAAAATTGTTACTTAAGTGAATAGTAGTTAAATTCAAACAATTACCTAGAAACATACAAAATGGTATGTTTTGCTATAATATACTTTAAAAACTATTCGTATTATCGGCTTAAAAATACGTTTATTTTGTACATATATTATATATAATAATAAAAGAAAGAGTTTTTTATTAACAAATATATGTTATTTCCTTTATTTAGTCATACATATAATAAAGTATATTTGTGAATTGTTCAAATAATTTATTTAATAGTTAAATGATATTATTAAAATCATTTTCTATAAAGGTGATATCAATTGAGTAACATATCATATAGTAGGCATACTGAATGTCTTCGGTGAATTATGGGATGATGTTAGTACGAGTTATGTGATGGTTACGTTATTAGGACATTAGTATGAAACAAATAGTTGGAGAACTATTTATTTGAATATAATCACACAACGATAAATTACATAGTATTGCATTTAGTTAATGATTTATCATATAATTATACTAATGTGCGACATTTTTCTTTGACTTAAAACATCACTAACGAAGTCGGTGTATATGCATGTGGTTCATATGGTAAATAAATACGAGACTAGTCATGTCTTGTATAATAAAACCGGTTTGGTTATGTATTGTTTGCATTTGAAAACGTGTGATGAACAAAACATGATCCATTGACTTGATAATTATAAGATTGAAGTTTTCGCTAATTCAATCTAAATTCGAGTTCCCAAACGAATATCGATAAATGATTGAAAAGTAAATTTCTGATCAGAGTAATCAAATATCACAAGAAAGAGTTTGTGGTAACGAATTTAACGCATATAGATCGATGGTTCGTAATTTTATCGGTAAAGAGTTTTAACGTACTATAAACCCTGAATCGATTGGGATTAAACAATGAAAGAACTTTACCCATACAGTATGTACAATTGAGATGGAAAATGATGAAGTATGATTTTATTGTGGGTTATGGATTATAGCACATTACTAGATATTAACTATAATCTTGAATAAACGAATAGTTTAATAAACTTGAAAGGTTCGGAATAAGTTTACTACTATTCCACAATAAACTCACATGGTCACACAGATAACCAAAGGTAATGAAAAGTATTTGAGAGTGATAATATTATCAAGAACAAAAATTAATACTTTTAAGATAATATTTAGGATGAAATAAATATATATATTCGATATATATATTTATAAATTCTTTAAAGTGTTTAAAAATTTTTCTTAAATTTGCATAGAAATGCAATTTATTGTAAATTATATAGTCAAATTGATAATATTGATTATCTAAATATCTAAATGAAAATGTGTAATTATAGAAAAATTATACATTGATTCATGTATATATACTTAATTACACTTTAGTTAAAAGTTAGCCAAATACTTGCATTTAAATTTAAGGATTTAAATGTATAAAATAAAAATTATATTATAATGATTATTTTATCCATACTATTTATGTACTTTTAATTAAAAGGTAAAAATAAAAAGAAAAAAGATTTAAATTTTTTCAAATATACATACATCAATTTTACCATTTATAGTTAAGTTAAAAATTTGTCATAAACTTTAGAATTCTTTCAAGTTGTGCAAGTTTCTTCAAATCCATTTAGTGGTGCAAATTGTGGACATGGGGTTGAGATTAGGCCTAAAAAAAGGCATCGTCTATCAAAAGATGATGTGTGTGAACACAGGAAAGAATCGACGGATGCAGCATGTATGAGTGTGCGGATTTCAACTGAGGGTTCTGTTGATTTCCAAAGTGATACTGGATTGGGCAATCTAATTGGAGTTAGTTTTGCTGCCCTTTTGCCCAAAAAAGAAGCTGCTAAAAAAGCTCTGCATTTGAAAGTAGGTTCTCATGTTGAAGTCCTCCGATAGGACAGTGGCATCAGAGGATGTTGGTATCGAGCTTTGGTAATTAAGAAGCACAAAGATAAAGTTAAGGTGCGATATAATGATGTTCAGGATGCAGCTGATGAAGCTAATCTGTTAAAAGGTATATCTTGTCATCATATTGTTTTCTAGAGGACTAATTAATAACAAGTCTTAACCATTTTTCACCATTCACTAATTATTCTTTTTATTGTTTATGTTGCAGGAGTGGGTTTTGGCTTCCAGGGTTGCTGTTCCTGATCAATTGAGACTTAGGCTTTCCGGAAGAACAATAGTTCGACCACCCCCCGAATTTAATAAAGGCAGAGTATCATGGGCAGCTGATGTTGGGACCATGGTTGATGCTTGGTGGGAAGGCATTGTAGTTCAGAAGGTTTCCGATGATAAATTTCATGTCTATTTCCCAGGTTGAAAACCTCCTTCTTAAATTGAACAAAAACATGAAATACAAACGGCTAAATTAAACAAAAGGTTTTTATGTTCTGCCATTTGAATTTCATGTTTTTGTTTAATATATTTGTTTTGTATTTTTATTTGTTTTACTAAGTAGTTGTTTATTGATCTTTTATTTCTCATATTATTTGCAGGAGAAAAGCAAAAATCAGTGTTCGGCCGTGGTGACCTGAGACATTCTCAAGAATGGTTGGGAAATAGGTGGATGCACATAAAGGACAGACCTGATGTTGTCAGTTCTAGACCATCATGTTTGGGCACAAAACAAGGTGTGGAGAAGTCCTGTGATGGAAACTCAGTGCAAGCTGCTGTTTGTGTTAGCAGATGGCAATTTGAGAACAAAACTGAAGGTAGTGAATCACATTCGCACTCTGGAACTGACAAGGTCAAAAACTTGGATCTGGCTTCAGATCTTGCAAAAGATGATTTGCTTGCCCAGTTGAGATGGAAGTCATCAAGGAAGAGAAGACGTGCTGTTGGGAGCTCTGTTCATAAGTCACATTATTGTCGTCCTGAGTGTAAAAGCACCAGTGCAGTGACGGGATGATCTTATCAAGGTTATAGAAAAAGTGCTTGCTTTCAAGTAGGTGTTAGTTTTTCTTGTGCTTTGGTACGTGTAACATGTGGTGCATCTACTTGATGCATTTTTGTTCGGGCACTGTAATTCACCATGTCGTCCTCAGTTGTGGAAATGTTAATGAGAAGTCCTGGCATCCAAATCTTCTCTCTGAGTCTCAGCCAGCCTAGCATTTATTTGTAACCATGGCCTAGATTATATATTTCAGGCGGCAATTTTGGATGCTGTAGAATAACCTTTTTAGAGTTAGAGCTCTAACTATCTTTGTTGGTCAGTTTGTAGCACCAATTGTGTTGCTTGTATTTGTAGCCTGTATATCAGCTCTCTGGTAATAAAAGATACTTTTAATTTGGTCATACGTTTCATTTCTTTATCAACTCTGAGTTTTTCATTTTTTCCAAAAATTCATTGGAATTAGTTTCTAAATTATCTAATTTGTTTTGATTTATAATTTTCTATATTCATAATAAATAACTTTATATCCAACCAGGCGACTTTGTCCGAACCTAAATGTTATTTCAGTTCTGTTGGAAATAAGTAAAGGCTTTAAAAAATAATAAGTTAAAAAATACAAGTTTTGTAGTTGATGACAAAATTCGACTATTTTTTTTTTTTTTTTGCTAAATATAGAGACAAAGTATTAAGAGAGTGTTTCAAGATTATTTTGCAAGCATTTGATTATGTTAGATTAAAGTAATGTTATGATCAAAAATACTAAATTTAAAAATTTTTACTTAAAATTTAAAAGTTTTAATTCAAAAGTTGTAAATCTTTGATTTAAAACTACAATATAAAATTAAAATATTAATTTAAGAATTCTAATTTTTTGGATGTTATTTTTGAGATATTTGAATCATATTATAATATATTTAATCGAAGGAAAGTCTTGCAAACACACGATAATATTAAAAAAAATAAAAGAAATTTAATACAAAATTTTATTTGATAAGATATTTTATAAAAATTATCGGTGAAAAAAAGATAATGATGTTTCTGTAATATGCAAAGAGAAGTTGATCCACCATTTTGCATGTTTTGTATTTCACACTCGCAAATATATAATATTCTATTTAATACATTACAATCTCTTTTACTTTTAATTACAATTTCGAAACTATTTAAAAACCCATACACCTCTTTTTTTTAAAAAAAAAAAAAAATTTGAAAACAACACATGGCATGCTGTTATTTTCAATGGATTGGTTATGGAACTATTTTTTAATATCCATTTTATTATCAAAATCATTCACTAACTTTCTGTTTAAGTTAAATATAAGTGCAAATATGTTTATACTAAGCCTATTATGAAACAGATCAAAAATTCTTCCTTTATTTTCTCAATTTTGAAAGAACTTTAACTTTCAATGCTAACTCTGGTTGTGTGAAATTGAAGTCACTCCCTCAAAATTACACTAATGACATACTAATTACCTAAAATCACTGGTTTTATTTGGATTAATAAAATTTGTAATTGTTGTACTGAAAATTCACATGACATGGGACATGATAATAATGCATGTCATGTTGATGCTTGATGACCATTCATATCACCATAAAGCAAGCGGGGACGAGCTGACTTGTCATTACCAGGCATATTGTGTATGTGCTGTGTTGGCATCGTAGATCACTGCATGTCGAGGTGGTTCATCATTTATAAGCACACACTCAAGAAACTTTTCCTATTAGATTATTGTCATTGAATTGCAATATGGGAAGTCCGAGTTGCTTGTATTGCAAGGGTATGTGGAACACTGTCAATGCGTAGGGTGCACCAAATATTTTCTACAAGGCCTAAAATCTTTTACTGTCCCGACATATCTTTCACGTCAATTCGACAACTTTAACCACCCGTTGCATGGACTAAACGCATGTTTGCAAGAACAGTAAACAGTTGGTAAATTCCAGTGTCAAATGTTAGTCGTACGTGGACAATTGATAAGTTCTTCTAGTGTCAAATGTCATTGTTATGTGAGCTACGTTCAGTGTTTGCAAGGTTAGTGTGATATTAAAGGTCACACAGAAGGTACTTGATAATAAGTATGTTAGCACAGGCGGTTCGCACCCCATTGCACGGTCAAAACATGGCATGGACTTGGTTGATGAAACGCATTCTATCTACTCTCATTTGTGTTACAAGATGCAGTTTTTCATATGTGAAAAGATTATTTTTGAAAACGAGAACACAGTCTCTAGAAAGTATAATCACCAAAAACATCTTAATTTTTCATTGTGTTGGGTTCTTGAGTTGTATAACGATTCTTATTAAGTATAATGATATATAAAACGTCTCATCATATCCAGAAGATAAAAATGGAAATTCTGGTTAATGCTTTCTGAAATTCTGAGCCTCATCTCTAATTAGTTTTGCTTGGCGGAGGTAGCAAAACGCCAAAGACGGGAGTTCTCTAGGCTCCAACGGTTATAAAGAGGCAGCAAAAGCCAAGAGGGGAGTTCTCTAGGCTCCAACGGTTACGAGGAGGGGGCTTGTACTTACCTAATATTCATTGAAACTAAAAGTAGTTTGGTCCTGTAAGCAATCTCTGAAACAATAATTCAACTTGAGAAAATTTTGAAAACAATAGTGACCTGTGGGCCTCCCTATGTGTAAAAGGCATCTTTGTCAACTATGCAGAAAAGTCCTCTTTCACCTTACTATGCTGTCGTAATTTATAGATGTTAATCAGTTAATATTCCTTCTTCATTCATTCCTTTTTTCCGTCTCCAACAATTGAAGCATCTCAAAAAACGATGGCCTTCCTCTTTCAGTACAGAAGGATCAGCTAGCTGTTCTTGCATCATTTTCTAATTTTTACTCCTCCGTTTGCTCTCCTGCAAGATGGGATTAGACCTTGTTACCTTATTGTTTGTCTAAATAAATAGCTTGCGGTGTGTTTGGATAATCACGTAGCAACACAATGGCTGCTCTTGCGGATGGTGATGTTGGGGTTAAAAATAAAGAGCTTGCAGTTGCAGGAATTGGATTCAAGAAGTCAAGAACCAAGTCACTTCCTGGAACTAGCCTTGCTTCTGCTGAATCGTTATCCATGCCTCTTGTTTGTGTTCTCTTCCTCTCCCTTTCCCTTCTCTATTCTTGTTGTGCTGAAATTTAAGTTAGTTTTGATTTTCCTGTGAATTTTGGCTGATTTCTTGCTGATTCGAAGGTCCAGGAAGTTGTTCTCACCGCTGATATTCGCTGTGCTGAGTGTCAAAAAAGAGTAGCTGATATGATCTCTAAACTGAACGGTGAGATTTCAATGACTTTCTGATATCTCTTCGGGGTTCAAAATCATCGTAGTTGTTTTACAATTGCTTTGAGCTGTTTTTGGAAGCACTTAGCTTAGAGTAACAAGGAAATGAAAAGGATTGCTACATGCAGTTCTTCAACCAGCTGAAAAGTTTGCTTCTCTTTTTCCCGCAGTAAATAGTTGGTGGTCCTGATTTTGTGTCTTATATGGGTACCACTTCAACTTTTTATCAGCTATTTCATAGAGTGGAATCTTTTTGTACAAAATCAAAGGAAAGAAAAAACGCCATTTAATCAGTTGTTTCGGGAAAGGATCAGGCAGAAATCAGAATATGGGACAGAGTTGGGGGAAAAATTAAGAGGGAAAAAAAAAAGAAGAAAGCAATTCGTTGCCTTTTTCGTTGCAAGCTGTAATTATCCAATTTTGTTGCTTTAGTGGCGCAGCTATTCATTGGCACTGCCACCGCATGTCTTCATTGGCTATATGATTGTGTAGTTCTTCGGCTGGAGTGTCATCTTCAGTGATTGTAGTTTCGTTTATATTTTGTTCTCTTCGGTTGTGAATATGGATCAAAATTAAAATCTTAGCAGGGTTTATAAGGCTTTTGTGGAACTTGTAATTCAAATGTTTTCCAATCAATGCAAAAATGTTCTAATTGTTTCCTTTATGGGCAGACACAGAGTCTGTGTTGGTTAATTTGATGGAGAAGAAGGTAACCCTCACATGTAGATATCCTGCTGTTGTAAAAGTATCCACAAGGCAAATTGCGGCCATATACCGAAATCCTCTGGGAAAAATTGCCATGATCAAGCGGATTTTTGGCTCTTCCTGCAGTTGATTTCAAGTCAGAAAAGATCCAGCATGCCGAAATACAGAATTTAATAAGAATGTTGTAGGCTGAATTCACAATGTATATACCTATTAATTCACAGTGAAATATATGTAAATCACAGGTAGCTAGTACTGCGATAACATTGTAATGAAATAAGATTTTGAAGAAATATGGAGTGACAACTTTGATGTGCTTGCTCTGTTTGGCTGCATAGTGGCTGGAAATGAAATCAAATGTTGGAGTCTGTAACAGTCTCTTAGACCACAGAAACTGTAAAATTTTGTGTCATATTGCTTCTATTTTGTTTCTGTTTTTTCTTTTTCTTTGTGTGCGTGTGCTTGTTTTTTCGGGGCAGTCAACATAGGCTGACATATGCTTAAATTTTTGTAACATAAACCTTTGAAAACAAGAAATAGTTGCTTGATAATGTAGCATGAGGTGATACAAAGCAGTAAAGCATTTACCTGAAATGATGTTTGCCTTTAGTTTATGTCGTAAGGTAAACAAACCTTAAATATGAAGTGACAAACATTGAGCCAAACAGGACAACCAAAAATGCTCTTTCTTGGTCTAAGGAGAATCATATTCCTATTTTGAAGGACAACAATTTCCCAAGGAGAAATATCAGTTTGTTCACTGTCATTCGCATTCTTCTAATCCAGCAGTTTCTCTGTTGACTTTTAAAAACCGTCATATCAACCAATCACTAATACAGATTCTAGCTAATTCCCAATTCCATGCAGGAAAGGAATGTTCAGGTAGCATATTTAATATGCTTATTTAAACCATTAGATGATATATCAATAACCGAGAAGACTTCATTCTCTCTGCACAAAGTTGCAGATTTGTTGCATGGTGATGAGAATTAACCTGGACTGCAGTGGCTGCTGCAGAAAAACGAGGAGAATTCTTCTCAACATGAAAGGTTAGGTGGGGTTTCAGAGTTTTCTTAAATATTGATTAAAAATTTCAGCGGACATAATTCAGTAGTTCTGATATACTTTCTTTTGCTTCGTGTCGTATAACTGAAGAGATTGAGGCACATTTGACTGAGAAACAGCAATGTAGGGAGAGTGTTTGCGGGAGATTTAGACCGTCTGATGTGGCAATGAAGATAGGAAAGAAGATGAATCGCAGAGTTGAATTACTGGATATTCAAGAGCAGAATGAGAGCAGTGAACAAGCAGATCAGAGGCTTATGTTTTCTAACTATTGATTGCCATAGCCATAGCCATGTTTCATGCTTGTGTGTTTGCCAATCCTGTCAACACTCAACAGCATTCTTTTTGAAAGCATTGACACGGCAGCTCTAGGTTTTGTAAGAATATAGACAGCAAGGTTTTCATTTCATAATAATACTGGATCGTATTATTTTATTATAAATATAATATTATAATATATGATATTATTATAATAAATATAATAATAATTTATTATATTTTATTATTTATTTTAATATATTATTATTATTAAAAAAAAAAAGGACAGTGCAGGACTGACCCACAGGGAGTCATGGGGCCAACCTCACACTGCTTCACTTTGTTAACTTTTGGATGAAAGCTAGTCCATGCCACACTCCATGTGAGTGCCAAACAATAGACAAATGAATTTTGGCAATTGTGAGTATAGTGTTGGCATCGAAACATGCCCTACAATTCTTGTGATTAGAGGTATATGTGAGTGCCAAACAATAGACAAATGAAATATTAGACAATTGTGAGTTTAATGTAGGCATTCAAATACGCCCCTCTACAATAAAAGTACGATCTTACTTTATGAGTTTTACAATATTTAATTATTTAAATATTATTATTTTAATAAAATATTATGAGCTAACAAACTAATTTGGCATGACCCATCAAAACTCAAGCTTATAAATTGTGTTAGACCTATTTACATTTTGATGGGCTGACCTTAAATTTGTATGGGCTATTTTTTTTTACGGGCTGACTTTTTCCCAATTAACACCTATATTTGTGACTAGATTAGTTAGACATATAATGTGTATTAAAAGACTTAAGACTAATAGAAGGGAAATAAATTATAGTTCACTAATGTTTTTAAGAGAAATGACAATTTTATTTGCAAACTTGCCATTACCTGTCCATTATAAGACAATTTGGTATGCTTTTTAGCCTGTTTAGGATGAATTTAAAAACAAAAATTAAAATTTGCAACGAATTTGGGATGAATAAGTGTAATACCCAAGCCCAATGAATTTCTTTAAGCCTATTTTTAGTTTATGTCTTTAGCTCATATAGTCATGTATTTAATTAAGTAAATAAGTATGAAGTTAAATTGAGAAATTGGGATAAGGTTTTAAAAACCCTGGAAAGAAAGAAGAAAGAAAAGAAAAAGGAGAGAAAGGAAAAAATAAAGAGGAAGAGGAAGAAGAAGAATAGAAACGGAAGAAGAAGAGAATGAGTAAGGAAATTAGACAAAGTAAAAAAAGAAAGGGATTTAAGGTAATACTTTCCTTTTACTTTATTTTGAAAAGAAAAATATTTATATTTAGTATAGAAATTATTGAAAATTTGATGAGAATATGTGAATTTTATTTTAATAGTTTAGAAGTTAAAATTACCATTATTTTAAGTTTTTGAATTCCATATTAATAAGTTTTGGATTGAATTTATTAGTTTAATTAAAAAAAATTTCAAAATTGTTAAAAATTATATGAAAATCTGTAAAATTTTAGTTGAGGATGAAAATGCAAAAAATTATAAAATTTTATCTAATTTTGTAAATTAAAAAATTTATTTGTAATAACTAAAAAAATTTAGGTCATAATCAAATTTTTTATAATTAGTGTAATATTGTAAATTCTAAAGTTTTTAGACTTTAAAAATAACTAAAAAATTTTAGGTCATGATAGAATTTCTTATAATTTAGTGTAATATTGTAAATTCTAAATTTTTTAGACTTTAAACGTAAATAACTTTGAAGTATTTTTGTAATTATTTAAATTTTAAAGACTTTTTGATAATTTGTCATTATTAATAATTTTATTCTAGAGGCTTGAAATTTGAAAATTTTTTAAATCAAAATTTAGTTTGATTTTAATTTAGAAACTTAATTGTATTTTAATATAAGTAGTATAAATTATTAATTTATTTTAGTAATTATGTATTGATTTTATAAAATAATATTAAGTGGTGATAATGAGAGACAAGAAAAAATAGTAGAGTCATAAAGGTGCTTTTTTTTTTTAATCCAGGTAAATGATTTCACATATAAATGAGTATTTTAATATTTTAAAACTAAAAAGTAGAATTTTATATAAATAGTTATCAAAAAAATAAAAATAAAATGAATTTATTTATCACATGCAAATATTTTAAATTAAAATAAATATTGATATTTTATTTTGAAAGTATGATTTAAAAATTGATATTCAAATATTATGTTTCAATATTACTATATTTTATATAAACTTTCAAAGAACTTAACAATGAAATTACGATTAAAATATACTTTTAATATTATAAAATATTATGAAATAATATAAATAAATTATTTTATTATTATTGTGTGATTGGATTATGGAATAATGTAAAATTTGTTATTTAACATTAGTGACTGGGCATGATTTCAGTCATATGGTAAAAGTCTGTAAATTTAAAATTATGGGCGGTGATCCCTAAGGATAAAATTTTTAAAGTAAGTAGGTTACATATTTTTTAGAAAACAATATCTTAGAATAGTAATCCAAAACTATGCATTGTATATAATAATAACTAAATTGCATTATTACTTATTATGATTATTATTATTTATGTTTATTTATGATATGAATAATTGAAAGTATAATAATTTTTTATTTTATTTTAAACATTTTTTATATATGAATAGTTATTAGATTTTGACTCACTATTTACTTTTTAGATTCTTTTTTAGTAGCTGAAAAATAAGAGAATGTGTATAAAATATTATCCTTTTATTAGATATATTTTGGAAGAATATCTTGTTGTATATATTATATTTATCAAAAAATTGTAAGCAAATTAGATATTGTACATATTAGTTAAAATAATATATTAAATTTTGATATAATGAGTTTGTTATGGTGATAGTTAGAAATTTTATGAAGGATATTTGAAGTGTTACAGAAATTTAAAAATTTTATGATTACATTTTTGCACTCATGTTGTAGTAAAAACTCTATCAAAATATCTAAAATTATGTGTCTTTAGTTTGGAATTATTTTACAAAAATCTTCAATCGCATATTTTAATTTTGGGGACGTGACAATGCAAGTACAAATAGAAATTTGCGAATATCCCAACATGTATTAGTGGATTTTTAATTTTTAATTTTTTTTATTATTATAAGAGATATATAAGGTGAATGATAGTAATAAGTAAATAAAATAAATATGTGAATTTAGTAACTATTATTCTAAACTCAAAGTTTAAAAAATTTTATTTTAAATTTTTTATATTTTATATATAAATTTATAAATAATTGTGTATATATATATATATTTTTTATGAATTTGTTGTGATTAATTTAAATTTTATGTTGAGTGTGCTTGATATATTATGTGAATTATATATTTTATTTTGAATTAATAGTAAAAATTTTAATTAGATAATTTATAAATTTAAATTTGATATTTAATAATATTATAA
>CP135537.1:4745044-4765502 GCA_032402905.1 Khaya senegalensis
TTTTTGAACGAATATGAATATTAAATATATAATTTTTAATGATTATTAAAAAAATATGAATATTAAATATTTTAAATTAGTGTTAATTAATAGTAATATTGAAATATTGTAATTTTTATTATTTAAAGTATTTTTATACTTCACTATTGTATTGTAAAATTTAAAAATTTAATATAAATTATTTTGAAATAATATGAAAATATATTAACAATATTTAATTTAAATTAATTAATATTTTATACTATTAAAAATTTAGAGCATAGATTAGTATTAGGATGTTCAAAAAATTTAAAATATTTAATATTCATATTTTTTTAATAATCATTAAAAATTATATATTTAATATTCATATTCGTTCAAAAATTTGAATAATAGTATTCATCTAAAATAATTGAAAATTGATTAAACATATTTTAGATAACAATTTACAAGTCAAGCCTTAAATTCAATATTGAATTTCAATATTCTTATTGGGATAAACTGTAACTTGGATGGTATAAATTTAATTTGTAGTTAATTTCAAGTAAAACATTATTTATTAAATAAAATATTATATTAATTTATAATTGCATTAAAATTTATCTAATGAAAAAAATATTTTAATCTCTAAATCATTATGCCATCATTTGTATTGAAAATTTAGATTTAAAAATAAATTAAATAATAACATAATATTTAATTTAAAAGCTCTAATGTTTAATAAATTCATTATTTATTGGCAATGAATTGAAACAAGAAAAATACATTAAATAACAATATAATACTCTATAGTTAAACAAAAAATTAATAAATTACTATCCCTTTGTGCATTGAGTAACAAAGGAAGGCTTGAATGGCAATTATGAATGGGTGATTCGCAGATTGATCAAAAAATGAAAGCTTGAATGACAATTATGAATCAATAATTGCGTAGGCTGATCAACAAGAATTGCAGTAGTATCAACGCCGGCCTTAAAAAAAGTTCATATTACATCGAATAGAAGAAAGAACCCACAAAGACACGAGGTATTTATACAGCATTGAGACTTTAGACCTCTAAAATCCAAAATAAATAAATAAATAAATATATATATATATATATATTGTTGTGAGATCTTATTTGTTGTACGTGTGTATATCAAATGATACAGCAACTTGGTTTGACACGTGCGGACAAGCCTTCGGCCCAAAGCAACCCAAAACAGGAACCCGCCTGCGGTCGCTCGCATTCAGGATTCGCATATTCACAACGTTCTTTCTTTCGATCTCAACGCTCAAAAGTTGCCTCATCCGCCCCAAATAATTGGAAAAAACCCTAACCCTGTATTTCCACAAATTTGATCCAATGACCACCGACACGCAGCAACAAGAATCCCGTCGCAAGCACCATCGATCTACTTCCGATGATGAAGCCGACAAGTCAAGGAAACGACACAAACATCATCACCACCGTCACCATCATCATCGAAGTAGGAATCACGAAGACGAAACCAAACACGCCGGTGACGATATGCCTCCTCGTGTTCTGGCGGATAATAGTTCTCGGCTTCATGATGACGTGGAGGAAGGAGAGATTCTTGATGAGGACAATTTTGAAACGACAAGGATGGAGTCTGGTGAAATCGGGGTTGATTTTCGTGATGCTGACGATTCTCAAAATCCGGTGTGTTCTTATTGCCTTTAAGCTATGTAATGATATACTGTTTACATTCGTTATGCTGCTTTTACTTTCTGTTTGGTTGCCGAGAAAATTGGGAAAGAAAAGTAAAGAAAATCTAAATTTTTATTAGTTATGCTTTGTTCTACATAATTAATTTTGCTTGCTCTGGTTTGAAGTTTGAAACGATGTCATTTTTTGAAATTTAATGTTTGTTGATTTTCTTCAAAATTGGGTCATATTTTTGAACTATTCCCGGCAACCAAACTGCGGTTGATTTTTTTTATATTTGATTTATGGAATTGAATGATGAGTTTCGGTTTGTGAGAGCTTTTTTAGAGTACCTGAATGATTGTCTCATGCAAATAAGAGATTCTGCTTGAGTCAATTGCAAAAGAAGTTTCCCCTAGGCGTTTCAATGGAGAGACTGATGGCTTACTGTTGATTTGTAAGAGCTGGTTACATATATATATATACATTTTTATTTATTTTATATCTTTGGGATTCACTAGGTATGCTTTTATATTTCTCATATTTGTAGACCTTAATGCATTGCAAGCTTATGGGCTTAAATCCTTTGAACATTATTTGGTAGGGAGTTGGCCAACTTGATGCTGTGAAAGAAAATGTGGGGAAAAAGATTGATGAAGATCTGGGAACTAATTCTTGTATTGGTCATAAGGTTTATAAAGAGTGTCATGTCAATGGGGATTTGCCTCGTGAATATGTAAAAGAGAATGAGAAGCAGTGGGGGGAATCTAGGTCTCCTTCCAGAAGAAGTGGAAAGAGGAAGAGTTACCCTGATGTTGATGCATTTAAGGATGATGGAAATAAATTAAGTGATTGGAGAAAATCATTTTCTTCTGAAAGCTCGGAGGACAAATCTAAGCTGGTGGTGCACTCACAATCGCATGATGGAGCTTGTGATGAATTTGATGCCAGGAGGAGCACATCAAGGTCTTGTGATCTTGATAAGGCAAGATCTCGTTCTCGGAGTGTAATGAAAGAGGAGGCCATTTTGAAACGAAGACATCGGTACATACAGGATGTGGATGACTTTGAAGAAGAGAAAGTGATTCTACGCAGTGGGAATGAGCGACATAGTAGTAGGGATTTGGCGAGGGATGATGAAAGGGAATGCAGTACTAGTTACAGCAGCAGATATGTTGGCAGAGAAGATAGGCATCGCAGTCGAGAGAAACGAGATAGAGAGAGGAGTTGGGAGGGTGAGGTAGACAGGGAACGGAAAAGGGTTAAGGAACGAGAAAGCATAAAAAATATGGAGGTGGACAGGGAACGAAGAAAAGACAAAAAACGAGAGAGTACAGATAGGGAGACGCACAGTTTAAGGGAGGAACGAGATAGGAGCCAGTATGAAGAGAAGGACAGGGGTAGGAGAAGGGAGAAGGAAAGAGATAGGAACCGAGATAGAGCCAAGGTCAGTGACAGGGACATAGGTAGACGAGATAGGGGAAGGGACAGGGAAAGAGACAGAGTTAGGGATTATAACCTGGAGAGGGAGAGGGATAGACGAAGCGATAGAAGTAGAGACAAAAGTAGGGATATTGAGAGCAGCAGGGAGAAGTATGCTAGTCCTGATGATAGCTGTGGCAACCGAGATAGATATAAACATTCCAGACACTTGATCCATGATGATGATAAAGGAAATTCTCGAGACAGATCAAGAAAGAATGATCAAGCTAGGATTCATAGTTCTAACAGCTATTCTTTTGAAGGTGATGGAGACAAAATAACAAGAGATGAAGATGAGCAGGATGATTTTGAAGAAAGGGCTACATTGAAGCTTGTGGAACAGGAAGAGGAAGATCTTGATAGAATTAAGGAGGAGAGTAGAAAGCGAAGGCAAGCCATCGTAGAAAAATATAAGAATCAGCAGCTACAGAAACAAAATGAGTCCAGCTCAGCTGATGCAGAAAAAGTTAAGCAGCCTGCAAAATATCATAGTCAATCAACTGACCTTAATAATAATATTCCAGATAATTCTAATGTTAAAAGTGGTGGGGATGTCTATCCTGCTGACCAATTATTTTCTGTGAGGAAATCACCGCCACCAAATGGAATCTCTGCTTCTGACAAGACTTCTGGCCCTGGTGGTCTTGGAGATGGTTCACCAAAGGTGTGTCCATTCTCTCTGGTGGTTGTATATCTTATAATAAAATAACCAGTTGTTAGTTTACTGAATCCTGTGTTATTTCTCACTTTATATTTCTCCATCAATTTGTGCAGAGTGAGACATCAAAATACATTTTCTGTGATGATATATTTGGAGAGACTCCTACTGGGGTTCGTAGATTGGTAAGATTGATGGTTATTTTGGTTAAACCTTTTTTGATTAAATTTTTGTTATTATTTCAGATTATTTCTGTTTAATGTTTACCCATGTTATGCTTGTGACATTGTTTTGTTTGACCTTTTATTCCTTCCCCTATTCTTATGTATCTGCTTTAAATATGTCCTGCTGGAAATTTAAAGATGCTGTAGGTAGTATATTTTTTTGTGAGAATAAAATGAATCAACCTTTTGCCTGCTGTTGCTACCCCCCAAAATACCTTTGATCCTTGATTGAATGTTTTCAAATACTGTGTTCTTAAGAATGTGTTTATTTTAGTAGCTTGTTGTAGTTGATCTTGTGTGGCTTCAATTATGTATGCAATTTTAATTCATAGGCTAGTGACTTAAGAGCAATGATAATGTAATGTAATTTGGGCTTGCAGCATTTTTTTGTTGTTTTAGTTTTATTTTCAATTGGGAATTTTTGTTAGGGAGTTTATTGAGTATGTGTTTTTGGGAAACTAAGATCGTATGATTATAAATGTGAACTAATTATCTCATTTATGAGTCTGCTGAAATTAATGTCTTATTTTTTGAAGGGTAAAGCGGAAGGTTTAAAAATCGTGAGTGGTCTTCATGACAACTGGGATGATGCGGAAGGGTACTATAGTAAGTTGTTGCTTCTCTCCTTTTTCTTTTAAAAAGTATTGCTGTGTATGGTGTATGCAAATTTGTGTCACCTTGAGATTGTATTTAATGATCTAGTTCTGTTTTCAAAACTTTAAAGGAACCCTAACTTTGAGGTTTTTCTTATGTAAGATTCTGTTGTGGTTTATATATAGTGTATATGTTAATCCCTTTGTCTCTGTTTGGTAGAATGAAATAATGTTTCATTTCTTCAAGCTACTGCCGGGTTGGCCATCTGTTATTCGCTATTGTGCTAGTAGATGTAGGGGAAAATTGCAAGTACTTGTGACTTAGCCCTTGGAAGTTAATGGTTTTTCTTATCTGGTTTTTAAACAGATTCTTGTACCTTCCTAATGTAAAGAACTATTTCACATTAGTGACTGTTTTGGGAAAGGGCAAGCAAGATATGCTTTATACAAATCATATATCATGATAGTTAATTTCTCCTTTTTTGAATGGGAAAAAAATGTATAAAATTTACAGTCTGGCATGTTGGAAGTGACTGTGGGCTATAGTATATTGCCTCAATTTTGTGTCTTTTATTTCCTGAAGCTGCTTTTATTTTGGATGTTCATGTTATTACCTTTATTTTGTGCAGGCTATCGATTTGGTGAACTACTTGATGGGCGATATGAAGTCACTGCTGCACATGGGAAAGGTGTTTTCTCAACTGTTGTTCGTGTGAAGGATCTTAAGGCTTCTAATGGTGAACCTGAAGAAGTGGCAATTAAAATGATACGTAATAATGAAACAATGTAAGTACTCATTTCGTCGCATGCCAATTTATTATCCATTTATTTAGATTTTTCCTGATCTGCTTCTGATGCTCCAATTACCGTAATGTTGCAGGAACAAGGCTGGTCAGACTGAGGTTCAGATATTAAAGAAATTGGCAGGTGCAGATCCAGAGAATAAACGCCATTGTGTCCACTTTATTTCAAGTTTTAGGTACAGGAATCATCTTTGTTTAGTTTTTGAATCTCTTCATATGAATCTGCGTGAGGTCTTAAAGAAGTTTGGCCGCAATATTGGCCTTAAACTGACTGCCGTCAGAGCATATGCAAAGCAACTTTTTATTGCCTTGAAGCATCTAAAAAATTGCGGTGTTCTTCATTGCGATATAAAGCCAGATAACATGCTGGTAAGCTACAGGTACTCTTTTATGGTTGGGTCTCATTTTCTAATGACTTGTGCTTCATTTTTTAGAAACAAATATGCATTTGTTGCTTCAGGTGAATGAGGCAAAGAATGTGCTGAAGCTTTGTGATTTTGGCAATGCAATGTTTGCTGGTAAAAATGAAATTACGCCTTACCTTGTCAGCCGCTTTTATCGTGCCCCTGAGATAAGTAAGTTATGTTCATGAACCACTGCATAGGCTATTTGAAATATTAAGAATATACATTAAGTTTTTGCACCGTAGGGAAATGTTTTGCTGGATTATGGTTTGATGGTTGCTTGTGTTGAGAACATATAACTTAGTCTTTGATATATATTCTTTTTCGGCTCTTTCCTTCTTTGCTTTCTTGTTGGCAGTTCTTGGTTTGCCTTATGATCATGCCCTGGATATCTGGTCTGTTGGTTGCTGTTTGTATGAGCTTTATACAGGAAAAGTTCTTTTCCCGGGTACTACAAACAATGACATGTTACGCCTTCACATGGAGTTGAAGGGTCCCTTCCCTAAGAAGATGCTGCGAAAGGTAAAGGAGGGTTAATTTCCTCATTCAGTATATGTTTATTCAATTGAAAACTTTTTCTGTTGCATTGGATTTGTGAATATCAATTTTGTTATTTGGTGGTTGTTTTGGATTTTGTGGAATTTTAAGATATATTTGAGGTAGTGCTGCCTGTTTACTGTTTTAATCTACATTTTGAGATGCTACATTGTAGTAGTAGTTGTTGTTGTTGTTGTTGTTGTTGTTGTTGTTGTTGTTGTTGTTGTTATTATTATTATTATTATTATTATTATTATTATTTTATTGTTTATAGCTGATATGGTTTTCATTGTGGCCTTCTTTCTAAGGGAGCATTTACTGAGCAGCACTTTGATCAGGATTTGAATTTTCGTGCTACAGAAGAGGATCATGTTACTAAAAAGGTATATATTTGATTTCCTATATGTTGTTTGCAGATTGACTATTAAGAATATATTTTCAAGCTGTTTTGCTTTGCTCTTATGCTGTCTTAAGTATCTTGTTCTATGTATGTAGGCTATAAAGAGGATAATTTTCAATATAAAGCCAAAAAATATTGGATCTATTCTAACAGCCTCTCCTGGCGAGGAGGATCCAAAGATGTTAGCCAATTTCAAAGATCTTCTAGAAAAGATCTTTTTGTTGGATCCAGAGAAGAGGATGACTGTAGCACAAGCGTTAACACATCCATTCATCTCGGGCAAGTGAACCATGTTGCTGATTTTATGACTCCAGAAATGCTGCTGCGCTAGATATTTGTACATTATGGCCTAATTTATATTTAGATATCTAATCATTGGGCATTATCTGTCTTTATTTTTCTGTGCTGGCCTATGAGCTTTGAACACAGTGTGGGCATGGTTTTTGCAAAGGGGGTGATGTTGGTCAGGAGTACTCTTTTCTGGCGGTTCTTTCAGTGGAATGTACTTTTTTCTATTGTAAGACAACTAGCCAAAGGCATTTTTTTCTCTGTAGTCATTCTTAATTGTGGCCATTGTGAAATTTTATTTTATGTAGTATTCTCTGCCCTATCATAATCGTAATTGTTACTCTGATACTTCTTGCACATTTCAATTTTTGTATTAATACATATTGAGAGGAACATACCATGCCATGAGTTTATAAAAGAAGATTTGTTCTTGGAGAACTTTGCTGGAGATGGCGAGGAGGATTTCTTTTCTGAACTTCGATAAACTTCCACTTTTCTTGCATAAAAAATTCTCAGCTTTTGGATATCAATTTATAGAGCAGGCTTGCAATGCCTGCGTTCCACTTTTATCGGCTAATCTGCACTTGTTTCTCTTAACTGCTTGATGCTCTTTTATTTGAAGCATTGGGTCCTGGGGTGCCTAATTCAATTTTTCATTCAGGACATCCGCTACTGCTTTTTGGGGCAATTCTCCAGTGCTTAGATGCTCTAAAGGCACCCAGTAGAAGGTATCTTGGTTTGTTTATTGGGATCTTATTGTCAAACTATTGATAGTACATGTCTTGATGCTTTTGTAAGTTTAAGTGATTCTGGAATTAGTCATTGGCATCAGGAGTAGGATTTAAACATGTAGAACTCTGTCTAGTGCTTGTCTATGTATTTGTACTATTCTATTTGATATGTTAGAAATGTAAACGCTTCTTGTTTTATGACTGGTGGTAATACCATATGCCGCCTTCTTGCTTTGCTGGTTGTCATCATGCATGTTAGACATGTGAGCTTTTGTTTATGGACACTTGTAATTTTGTTTTCTTAATTCTTTCCTTGTGTGGATTATTGTTGGCATTAACTGTTTGCTTGTGTGCATATTTTTGTTTTAAGATGACAGTTTTTCTTATACGTACATCCTAATGAATTTGCATTGCATCTAATCCATGATCCGGTCATTCTGGAAGAACTTGCATCGGAGGGGTTTGGATGCAGCCTAGAAGTGGATGTTTTGGTAAGTATCTCAACTGTCTGTGCACTGCATATTGTTAAAATTATCAATGGTCTCATTTTCTCTCTCTTGCTTATTTTTCTTTTCTTATTTATTTTTCTGGTCTCCTCTAGGTGCAGCCTCATGCTTCTGAACCCCTAGTAAGTATTCATCAATCTTGCTAACAATCTGAACTTTATACCATTTAGTTTCATATATTTCTGCTATCCTGTTGCTTTGTTTTGCTGAAAGCACAATGTATTTCTTATTTGAATGTCTATGAGTGATATATAAGTCTTAAAGCATTAACCTTGTGGTTCTTGATTTGTAATTGTTGTAGGAAAAATTGGTAAAAATAGGATAACATTATAAATATAAAATTGGAAAAATTGGTTCTTTAAAGTTTTAGGAGGTTAATATGTTTGGGCATCTATTGGATATTCATTTCCTGGAGGTGGTTGTATGGTTAGTCTTAGCATGAGATTATGAGGTTGAATTTTTAAGTCATGGAATGTGCCATTTGGCTATTGCAGATTTAGTGTATGTTTGGGATTAAAATGCCATGGAATGAAATTGCAAATGGTAAGGATTCAGAATTTTTTTTAATTATTGTATTAATTAAAATTACTTCTTCTTGTTTATTTTATTAAGTATTATAAAGATTCTAAATAAAGATTAAGAATGATCGATTTTTCAAAGGATCTGCATCTGCCAATACATCTGGTAGTGACAAAAATGTATTTTACTGAGGGATGTTAAGATTCAGCCTCCAGTTCTTATTTCGTCCAATTCTAATTTTTCTGCCTTGGGTGCGTTGCCAACTTTTGACAAATTGACCCTGTTTTCTGTAGACACAAGCTAAAAGGACCTATGTGTAATTTTCTTAGAATTTGGGCTCCATTTGGACCATTTTCCTGGGGCCATATTGACTGATTGAAAAAAGAAAAGAAATAGTTTAAGATGTCTAGAAAGTGTTACAAACGCAAAAAGTCAAAAGAAAGAAAGAAAAAAAAAAAAAAAACCTTGGTTGTAGTTAACTGCAGTTGTGCAAAGAAACCAAAAAACATCTGTATGGAGGTTATTTGAGCATAATGGACAAGGAAAACTCTATACCCCTTAACACAAAGTGCCCTCGTGAAATAGTAACAAGGGGATCCCTTTTCCATTAAAATTAATGACAATAAAATATAAGACATTGACCATTATTGGACTGTTCGATAAGTTGTAGCTTGCTCTCTATTTTAGAACAATACAATCCTTTCCAAATCACCTACAAGAGTGCTAAAATGGCATGCTTTCTTTCCTTTCTCAAAGGTAAAAACCTTTACCAATAGAAGAGATCGTTGTGATCTCAGAACATTTCACATGATTGTAACTTATAAATTAATACTGATACAAATAAGATTCCTTAATTATGGTAATGATGTAGGGAAGCTATTGCTCAAGTTTTAAGTTTAACACTCCTTTGGTTTGACTATTGCCCAAGGTTTCTGTTGAAAGATGCATTAGAATCCTCTTATTTAGGGAGAGAGGATCAGATTGTTATGATGGAAGATTAGGTTGTTACTGATTTAAATTTAAATTATATCCCTAATCTTTGGGTGTGTAGCTTTCTGAAATTTGTTTAGGTTGTTACTGATTTAAATTTAAATTATATCCCTAATCTTTGGGTGTGTAGCTTTCTGAAATTTGTTCTTTTTTTATCTCTTGGCTGCCAATCTATTTAAAGGAGCCTGTAGTGTAAATCTAGTCTAGAATTGAAAAAAAAATAAAACATCTACTTTATGAAATTTCACATGGTATTAGAGCTAATTTACGTTCCGCTTGAATTTTTTCCTCAATTGTTTCATCTTTCATTACTACATAGGTTTTTCCTTCATTGCTATATGGGATTTTTTTTTTTTTTTTGGTTTGATACCTTCAAGCTTTCATAGCCTCTATTTTTTGAATCTGAAAAGAGAGCCCTGCTTATCAACCTTCATTACTAAATATCTATTGCTTCTGTCCAATATTCCAGCCTTCATTGCTAAATTTTCATCAATCCCTGTTTTTCTGAACCAAAAACGTAGCATTATTTGTTCGCCCTTCTCCATCTTTGCTAACCCAGAAAATACTCCTTATACTTTACCTAAAACTTGTCAAGAAAATCTCAAAAACTAACTTATGTTGCCCAAAAACATAATCTGCACCTTGAAACTGATTACCAGAAACCTTCGTCATATTAGTCTGTTTCATCATGTCGGTGATATTAGAAGATTCCAACTTATCCAACACCAATCCTGCATCTTCCCATGGAGTCAATAACCATGTTGTGGTGACAGTGGACCTGTAGAATATGCAGGCCTCGTGCATGTTAATGGGGCAAAATTACTTAAGTTGTCTCAACTTGTCCATATGTTCCTTAAAGGAAAAGGAAGAGGAAAAATGAGCCACTTGCTGGAAACGGAACCAAACTGACAGAAAGGTGATGCAAAATTTGAAGTTTAGGATGAAGAAGATTCCATGGTTATGTTTGGCAATGGAATTCAACGACCGTAGAAGTTGTGATACTTGTATGTTCTTATCAATCGCAAACATAATCTGGGATTCAATTAAGCAAAACTACTTTTAAGAATCAAGATGGAGCAATGATATACGAAATCAGGATTAAAATAGTGACAACCAAGCAACAAAGTAAGACTGTTATTGAGTATGCAAACATCTAGAAGAATGCTTGGCAGGAATTGGACCATTATTGTTGTACAAAGATGAAGTGTAGTGAGGGTGTTGTAAAACTGAAGAAAGTTCATCAAGAATGAAAAGGTGTATGAGTTTTTGCTTGACTTAAGAACTTGTAAAACCAAATTATTAATATAGTTTTATGCGTAATGTACATTATTTCTAGTAGATAAATTACTTAATTAGTTTGCATAGTTGTTAATAATAATAATTATATATTTTGTTAGATGTAGTATCTAGTTGACAAGAAGGTTAAGAGTTTTGTGTAATTAAAATATAGGAAGTTGAACTTAATTTTTCATTTTTTTCATTAAATAGAACCTTCCCATTTCATTTTCTTTTCTCTTTGTCCTTTTTTTTCTTCTCCCTTTCTCTCTAAAAATTTCAATCATTTTTAATCATTTTTTTTTTTTTTGTGAAATCAACCTTACAAAATCATTTTAAGTGTTTAAACTCATAAATTCTTAAAGAAATTGAAGAAAATATTTGATTTTAACTAAAAATTTCTAAGTATACGGATTCAAGTACTCAAAACTTAAATAATGGAATTACATTATCAAAATTTATTTTCGTCATTTGCATAGAGCTTGGGTATGTATTTTCTAACTTTTAATTTTATTAATTTTAAATTTAATTTTAAGTATTAGAATTAGGTTTTTATTTGATGAAAAACTTAAAAAATTTTAACATGTTTAAGAATGAGAAATTTTTATTTAGCTACAATTTCTATTTTGTTTCACAAATTGCATGAAAATTCAAAATTAGGGTTTTTAATTGAGAATTTATGATATTTCTATTAAATTGAGAATTTTTAATATATTGGAATGAAATTTATATTTGAGAAAATGATTATTTTGGATTGAATAGATTAATGTTTTATTGTTCTCTTTTATATTATATTATATATATATATATATATATATATTCTCATTTGTATGTAGGCTTCTAGGCACCTGTACTTTGTGTCCCA
This sequence comes from Khaya senegalensis, assembly GCA_032402905.1. NCBI lineage: Eukaryota > Viridiplantae > Streptophyta > Magnoliopsida > Sapindales > Meliaceae > Khaya > Khaya senegalensis. The sequence goes on from CP135537.1 coordinate 4,756,947, forward strand.
ATAAAGAATTGTTATGTGAGATGTAGGTCCTTCAAAGAACGAGAGGATGGACAATATGGGTTAGGTGGGCCCATGATAGATGGGTTTGATTGTGACGAAGGTGTGACGTGATTGGATGGGTGAGAATTTATGTCCCATTTTAGATAGAATATGGATTGATCTTGTGTTTATAAAGATGAATAGGTAGCATCATCTAATAGGTTAGTCTTTTGGATGGTATCAGAGCAAACTTAATTTCTCATTCATATGTGAGTTTTTAGTCATCTACACGCTGTGCCCCAATAATAGATTTGCCATATGAGATTTTGGTCCCCCAAAGGATGAGGGAATGGATAATATGGGTTAGGTAGGTCTATGATAGATACGTTTGATTGTGATGATTGCATCATGTGATTGGATGGATGATAATGTCACGTTTCACATCAGATACAACACAGGTTGGTTTTGAATTTACAAGGGCAAGTAATTAGCATTATTTTATAGGGGTGTGTGTGTATTTCGTGGGTTGTTTCTATGTATTATTTTGCAAATACATACAAATAAATAAGAATAAAATTTATCCAAGCATCTCTTACTTTACAAGAAGGTAAATAAGCATTTAAGTAAGATTATTTATAAAACATGGCTTAATCAAGAAAACATTGCCATGAAGATAATATATAGAAATCATCCACTCAGATATTGGTAGCATACCTACCAACCCCCTTCTAGGTCAATGCAGATTCTTGTCCCCAAATCCTAGTTGAGAAGTTAGTGAGGTTTGACTTAACATATTATATTTAACACAATATAATCATTAGTAAGCCAAAATAAATTTAGGCATAAAAAAAAAGAAGTATTATTCATAATATTTGGTACACACACACACACACACACACACACACACACACACACACACATATTATATAATACATTAATTTTATTCAATCCAAATTAATCATTTTATGAAATATAAATTTTATTCAAACATGTTACAATTCTCTATTTAACATAAATCTCATAAATTTTTAATTAAAAATCATAACTTTGAATTTTCATATAATTTATAAAATAAAAAATAAATCACAGCTAAATAACAATTTTTTATTTTTAAATATGCTAAAAATTTTAAATTTTTCATCAAATAAAATTTTAATTCCAATATTAAAATTAAATTTAAAATTGATGAAATTAAAAGTTAAAAAATACATACCTAAATTTCATGCAAGTGATGATAATAAATTTTGATGATGAAACTTTATTATTTGAGATTTGGGTGCTTGACATCATATATTTTGACTTGAAAATTTTGGCCGAAATCAAGAATTTTCTTCAATATCTTTAAGGATTTATAAGTTTAAGCACTTGGAATAATTTTGTAAGGTTGATTTCACAAGAAAAATGATTGAATATGGTTGAGATTTTAGAGAGAACAGGAGAAAAAAAAAAATGGACGAAGAGAAGAAAAATAAAATGGGGAGATTTTGTTTTCGAGTGAATGAAGAAAAAGAAAAAAAGGTTGGTTTATATAATAATGAAAATTTTTATTTAAGTCTTTATCTTTTAATTACACAAAACTTTTAACCATTTTTTTTTTCTACATTTAGGTCCTTCAAATGAAAATTTAATTTATAATACTCAAAAAATATTTTCCTTGTATAAATTTTAAAATAACATCTTTTATGTTTAATAAACATATATAATAAATACATCAAAAAATTAAATTAAATTAAATTAAAAGGTTCCGTTTTAACTAGGTATTATGATTAACACAATATATAATAATTATTATTAACTATGCAAACTAATTACGCAATTTATCTATTAATAGTATGAAGTGCGAATAATGTACATTATGCATAAATGTGACACCAAGCACTAGTACATGCTCTTTGGCACAGTTGGGTAACTTTCCTAATTTACATCGACTAAATGCCTCAAGTAGATTTTTTTTTTTTTTTTCTGATTCTTGGGTCATTGAATCTGAAGTCACTAATCACATGACTCGTATCTCCAATAAATTTAGCACTTATGTTCCTTGTTCTAGGAATCAGAAAATTGCTATTGCAGATGGTTTCTTTACCATTGTGGTACGATTTGGAAATGTGGAATTAGTCTCTCTTTCATTCTTTAAAATGTACTTCATGTTCATAAGTTATCCACTAAGCTTGTGTCTACTAATAAACTCACAACTTATATGAATTTTGTGTTTTTCTATGGTACTTTCTATGTCTTGCATGCTAAGAAAGAAAATGGTCTTTATTATTTTAGTGTGTCTCGCAGACATAGTGTTAGTAAGAGTCAATTATCCTCGTCATTTTTTTTTGTGACACCCATCTTTTAATAAAGATAGGATATGGCTACACTATCGTAGACTTGGACATCCATCCTTTGGAGTTCTTAAGGTTATGTTTCCTTTATTGTTCAAAGGTTAAGGGATGAGAGGTTTCATTGTGATGTATTTGAAATTGCCAAACACAGACATGTACCTTTTCTTGTTAGCAATAAAAGATGCTCAATTCTTTTTGCATTAATCCATAGCGAAATCTGGGGTTCTTCTATCATTTGTAGTATTTTTTATGCTTGTTGGTTTGTTTCATTTATTAATAACTGTACAAGTGTTACATGGAATTTGGGGTTTTATCATATACATCTGCTAAGGTTTGTGAAAATTTTACTTTATGATAAAGTTTGTGTAAAGACATACTTATCTCCTTTCTGACCTAATTATAAAATAAATATACTCACATTTTGTTTATTTTTCATAAATAAAATTTGAATTTACTCATCCTTATCTAATTTTTAAAGTTTAGTATGTATACTTTCTAAAACAAATAAAATAATATTTTATAAAAAAATTTTAATTATATATATATATACACACATGGATATACTATTAATTCTCTAATAAATTAATTTAGAATTACTTACTATTCTATATATGATTCATAATTATATTAAAAAAATGCTATATTATATTAACATTCAAATGGTGTTAATTAATAATAATATTAAAATTATTTTAATTTTTATTATTTAAAATATTTTAAAACCAAAATAAATGTATCGTAAAATTTTAAAAAATTAATATAAATTATTTTAACTATTTTTTAAAGTTAATTAAAATTTTTATTATTAAAATATTAGAATATATATATATATATATTAGTACCTAATATAAATAAATTTTAATAAACTCTAAAAATTAAATAAGGATGAATAAACTAAGGTTTGATTAACGAAGAATAATCAAATTATGGTATATTTGTCTTTTGATTAGGTCAGAGGAAGGTAAGTGTACTTTTTAATAAACTTTACCACAAAGTAAAATTTTTACAAACTTCAGAGGAGGTATCTAATAAAACCCGCATGAAATGTTTTGATGAAAAATAAATTTGATGTAAGTACCATATTTCTTAACTTTCACAATATGGTTAAGCATCAGTTCAAAGTAAAGGTTAAGAAGTTTCGATCATATAATTCAAGAGACTACTTTAACCAAATTTTATCTTCATACTTTAGGAGGGGATTACATGCATTCACACACCACTACAAAATAGAGTGGCAGAAAGGCAAAATGGTCACTTGGTGGCTACTGCCTGAGCCTTCTTGTTTCAAAGCAATGTTCTGAGTCCTTGTGGGGAGAAGTGGCTCTGACATCATTACATCTAATTAACATGACTTCTTTCAAGAATCGTAGGATTTGAAAGTCTTATGGATGCTCTTTCTAGGTTTCATCTGACTTTAGCACCTTAAATCATCTTGCTCCAAGGATATTTGAGTTTGTATTGTTTGTTCCCATTCATAGTCATGAAAGATGGAAACTAGATACTAGAGCAAGACTGTGTTCTCAGGTATTCCTCCACACAAAAAGGGTATAAAAACTTTCATCCTCCTTGAAAAATGTATGTCTCAGCTGATGTGATATTTGATGAAAGCATTGCTTACTTCACTTACCTTATCTTCAGGGGGAGACTGTTGCTGAAGATGAGGGATCGCAGAACTTACAGTTGTTTGATCTCACTGTAGTACCTGTACTTCAATGGCTTGAGCTGATATAGCTGATAGTTGCATCATCGTCTGCTTAACCAGAGCCTAAATCACTGGAGTTAGTTGCTAATCCAGTTGCTGAACCAACTACTGTAGCTGAACCTATCTGAAACAGTTTCAACACCGAAACAACTACAATCGGACATGTCTGAAGCTTTGGAAACCAAGCCTATGAAAGTCTCAAGTGACAATTAGAAATTTTTGGTTGAGGGTAACGAAGCTCATACTAACACTTGGTACTCTCGGGTGTATTCTAGAAGCCCCAATTTATGAACCATGGCAAGTTCAAACATTTGACTCAAATTATTAAAATGAGGTAATGGTTTCTAATTCTGATTTAGATAATGAATTACCTATTGCTATTACAAAGAAAACTAGAAAATGTTCAAAAAAAATTTGTTATATCTGCTTTCACAGTTCCTGTCATTTGATAAATGCTCACCATCTCATAAGAATTTTCTCGTAAGCCTAAACACTCTTTTTCATTCCTAATACTTTATTTGAGGCATTGTCATGGAAAAATTGGAAAGATTGAAAAATGGCATGAACATTGAGATGCTAGCACTAGAGAAAAACAGAACTTAGAAGGTGGTGGACTTGTTTGAAGGAAAGAAGCCAATTGGATGCAATCGGATCTTCACGTAAAATACAGAGCAGATGACTCATTGGAAAGATATAAAGCTGGGCTTGTCGCTAAAGAATATACGCAGGCATACAAAGTAGACTATTTAGAAACCTTTGCACTTGTTGCAAAGATGAATGTAGTTCAAATCTTTATTAGCACTAGCAGCTAACTACCATTGGAATCAACAGGAATTTGACGAGAAGAATGCATTCTTTCATGGTGATATTGAGGAAGAGATATGAAATTCCACTTGGATTCGAAGAAGGAATCGCTAACAATAAAGTGTGTAGATTAAAAAAGGCATTGTATGGGCTAAAATAGTCACCAAGAGTGTGGTTTGGAAGATTTACCAAAGTGATGTTAGCAAGCGGTTTCAAGCAAAGCCAGGTAGACCATACACTATTTATCAAACACTAAGGGAGAATTACTACTCTTCTAGTATATGTCGATGACATTGTAGTAATTAGGGATGATACATAAGAAATGGAAGACTTGAGACAAAAGCTAGCTGTTGAATTCGAAATAAAGGAATTAGGAAGGTTGAAATACTTACTAGGGATTGAGATAGCATATTCTCAAAAAGTGATCTTCATTTCTCAACAGAAATACATTGTTGATCTCTTGAAAGATGCTGTAATCAGCAACCAAGCCTATAAGCACACCTATTGATCCTAACCACAAGTTTGGGGAAGCTAGAGAAGATATTTTGGTCTTGTTGGTAGGCTTATTTATCTCTATCATACAAGGCCTGATATTGCTTATGCGGTGAGTATAATAAGTCAATTTATGCATAACCTTAAAGATATTCACCTACAAGCTGTCCATAGAGTGTTACGCTATCTTAAAGGTACTCCAAGGAAAGTGTATCTTGTTTAGAAGAAGTAGTAGGGTGATACTTGAAGCATACACTTGATGTAGATTATACTGGATCAGTGGTTGACCAAAGATCCACAACAGGATTGTGTACTTTCTTGGGAGAAACTTAGTGACATGGGTAAAAAACAAAATGTGGTGGCAAGATTGAGTGTAGAATATGAATTTTGATCAATGGCTCAAGGAATTTGCAAATTGTTGTAGATAAAGATTATCTTGGAAGATCTGAAGATTAGGTGGGATGGTCGTATGAGACTTTATTGTGACAATAAATCAGGAGTTAATATTGCACATAATCTGGTTCAATATGATAGGACAAAACAAAATGAGGTGGATAGACACTTTATAAAGGAGAAGCTTGATAGTGGCGTGATTTGTACTCTCTCTGTGCCTACAAAATCTCAACTTCTTGATGTGCTTTCTAACGGCTTAAGTAATCCTATGTTTCAAACCTTTATCGACAAGTTGGCAATGGATAATGTCTATTCACTAGCTCGAGGGGAGTGTTGAAAGACGTGTTTCAATCCTCTTTTTTAAGAAGAGAGGATCATATTGTTACGAAGGGAAATTAGGTTGTCAGTAGGATTTGTTTCTTGATTTAAATTTAAATTGTATCCCTAATTTTTGGGGTGAGGTTTATGAAATTTGTTCTTTTTTATTTCTTGGCTACATATCTATTTAAAGGAGCCTTAAGTGTAAATCTAGTATACAATTTAAGAAAATAAAATACCGACTTTCTGAAATTTCAGTTGTTATGAATATGTCAAAGAAATAGCGAATTGGTCTAGATACTGTTTTTCTTTGGTTTCTTATCTGTTAATGCAAGGTTAAAATCACAGTTCATAATGGCAATTTTTTTTAAAAAAAATTTTTAGGTAGGGGTGGGTGGATAGTGATGCATAGCCATATTTGCTGAAATACTATTATTGATGGCCGAAAACAGTTGATAAAATATTTATAGGTATTCAATTGGTTATAGGAAGTTTTGGTACTGGATTTTGCTGTGTTGGAAAAAATTCATAATATATTCTAATTTGAATAAATAATCTCTGTTACTCTTCTTTTCATTTGGGAGGAAGGTTTGATTATCTGATTCGTAATGAATCTTTAATAGTTGTTTCAATTGTATTCTGTCTTATTATTTGCCTAGAATGTAGCAATGGCATTTTTTGCACAAGTCTCAGCTCTTGGCTTAACTGCACTTTTTCAGTACATGCATTTTATACTATGTGCTTGGCTTTTTATCGTACTTGGTTATTTTCATGTCCCTATTGTGCCTGCTAAAGAATAATGATTAGTTTTTGCTTCCGTTCCTTTTTCTTTAAGTTGATTTGCTTTTGGATGCCTAATTGGTTTTCTTCTCATATGTGTGTGTGTGTGTGTGGTTGTGCATGCTTCAGCGTGAGAGAGTCTTGGTTCATATTTGGATTGTGGCATTTTGATAGAGGTGATTCAAAGGTTTTGAAGAAGTGGCATCACTTCTTGTAGTCTTTTCTCTGTTTTTCTTTTAATGCTGATATATTGTAGATTAATTTCCTTGTTAGCCTTAATCTTGTTCGATTGGGTATGGGATGTGAAAATTCTGTGGGGGAGTATTTGTTAATCGCTGGCAGTTTTAAGATCAGATGATTATTCAATTTGAGACCAGTCTGGTTTTGTGGTGTTATTTTTGGGTACCCGAGCTCCTTTTGCTGAGTTGTCCTTTACTTTTAAGGAGGAACTTGATAATGTTATTGAACTTTAAGCCGCAATTAGATTAGCTCCAATTTCAAAATGATCGGTATTAGGAATGTGAATGTCCCTGCATTTGCCTCTAGAGACTTCTTTTTTTTAATTATTTTATTTTTTTGAGGTGGTATCCTCAGGAGCTAGAACACGTGTGGTATGGTCAGTACTCAGCAGCGACTTGAGAAGTTGTGGCAGTAGTTCCTGGATAAACCTGCTGCTGTTGCAATTTTGATGAAATCTTCCTGGTATAGTGTTTTATGTGTTGTGTTATTTTAGATTAATAAATTTAGATGAGATTTGGTTAGTGTGGAATGACTAATTGAAGATGATGCGATGGATATCACGTGAGGGGTTTTTAACGTTTTCACATCTGAAAATGATTGACGAGGTTCCGGTATGCTAGATCGAACACGCCTGAACAGAGGTTGGTAAAGTTGGTAGCACGGGCAAACCATACGTAATTGTTTAATTGACATTGCGCTGCAAAGAGGAGCCGAAGCATTTTTGTAATATTCAATTTCAAATGGCACATGTTGCACTTAATCATCTTGACTGTTGACATTGTCCTCTTTGTCGAGTTCTTCAATGTTATTGGACGATGATGGGAATTGTTAATGTTATGGCTGTAGAAATTTGTAGCAAATTGTGTAGCCGTTGAATCGTCCTAAAGGGTAATCCTACGGGGCTGATAGGATTGTGTAATAAAATCATAAGAAAAACTTGTTACCGGACAAACAGGTTAAGTTTTTATAAATATTCAGTCATCTGTTTCAAAATATATATATTTGCATGATATTTTATTAGTATTAAAAATTCGTGAAATAAAATTAAATCAGATGTCTTATTACACGTAGGAATTATATACCTCGGTAGCTGGCCATGTGCAAGATAGCCTAACAAATACAACTATAAAAACAAATTGTAAACCAAGGATTTATAAAACCGAGGGTGAATAACATATTATTAAAATAGTAGGATTGAGTTCTCCAACTTAAATTCCAAGTCACTTAAATCTTTGATTATCTAAATTGTATTGATTGAAATTTTGTTTAAATTATCATTTTGTAGGTTAAGTTCTATTCAAAATTGAAAAAATACTTTATAATGAAAAATAGTTAGAACAAGATTGTTCACTTAGAAAGTTCAGTCAAGTTTAATCGAAATGTGCAATGTATTTTAGTTTTTTTCCTCAGTTATATTGCTATGTTATAGAGATGATTTTGGAATGTCCTATACGATTTATATGTTCCAGCATAAGAGGCTGTAGTATACAATTTATATTTGTTTTTTCAAACTCTTGC
>CP135537.1:4770501-4781801 GCA_032402905.1 Khaya senegalensis
TGAGGGTCTAACTTATGAATAATTTTTTTTTTCGATTAGATAATTTCTTACTAATTTTAATACAGTTTAATTTTTAAATTAATAATTAAATATATTATATTTTTATTACATTTACCAATTTTTGTTAGTACGAGTGACTAAATGTGCCATATAACAATTAATGAAAGGCATTATAACTTAAAAGTCCATCTATCATTTTTTTATACAAAAGTTATAATGATATTATAATCTTATTTATGATTTAAAATTAATGTATTCAATTGATTTAAATCAATATTGTTATATCACTTGTCAAGTAGTCATCTGTTAATTATATAATGTGTGATAGACGCAAATTATTATTTATTGATATAATATAATTTTGTGTTTTATATAATTGCGCCTAAATGAATACAAATGTCTCTCAAACTAATATATATATATATATATATATATTAAATTTTAATTTCTTTTTTCTAAATTAGCCTTTTCATTTTTCACCCACGTGTCATGGAGACTGAGCTCACGCTCCCGGAATGCGAGTGGTCAATGTCTCCACCCTTAGTAATACAATGGGCCTGTTGGAATGGCTTGGGTGGAACTTTCCATTTACATTTTCCTCAAGGCTCGAAGAGGACGGAGCAGCCGCGTTTTAAAGTCTCCATATACTGTTAAGCCCTTACTCACAGCCTTTCTCTAATAACTTAATTCAGAAGGAAAGGCCACAAACACGTAGCAAATTACTGCTGAAATAGAGTCAATATACACGCTCTCTCGTCATCTCAAAAGTAGCAAACAAGCCAAGCCAAGCCAAGCCTTCCCTTTGCCTTGGCTTATTTCTTCTTCTTTTCCTGCTAAATACCACTTTCTTTCTTGTCTCTGTCTCTGTGTTTGCTCTCTGTTCAGAGCTCATTCAAAGCGCTATCAACCCAGAAAAGGAGCAGAGCAGAACAGGCATGGGAAAGAAACTCGATGCTCTGCTTGGAAGAAATAACTTCAAGACCCACAAATTCAAGACGCAGGTGAACCTTGCCATCTCTCGTCTGGCGGTTCTCGAAAAACAGCGCCAAGTTAAGTGCTCCCAAGCTCGCTCTGATGTCGTTCAGCTTCTTCAACAGGGTTTCCATGAACGCGCTTTCCTCCGAGTAAGATATGATGAATATCAACACTTAGTCATAGTGTGTGAATTATGATCGATCGTTATTCTTTGTATTCTGTTTCTTATCATTAAAGCACGATTTGTTTTGTGTAGGTTGAGCTTGTGATCAAAGAGCAGAATATGTTGGATGCTTTCGTTATGATGGAGGGCTATTGCAATCTATTGACAGAAAGGGTTCACCTCATTGAACAAGACAAGTTGGTTTCTTTTTCTATTTCTTTTATGTTCGCGTAGAAATTCTCATTGTTTCTTTGTTGGAATTTTGGTTGATGGGCTTGTTTTTTTATGTGTAGGGTGTGCCCAGATGAATTGAAGGAGGCGATATCAACCTTGCTCTATGCGGCTTCGAGATGTGGTGAATTCCCAGAGCTTCAAGAAATTCGTGCATTGCTCACTTCTCGTTATGGCAAGGAATTTGTTGGCCGTGCTATTGAATTGCGCAACAATTGTGGAGTGAACCCCAAGGTGCAATTTCGAAATTACATGTTTTTTAGAATATGAACAGATTTTGCCTATATTGACAATGGATATGGTTATAAACTAGGCCTATTTTTTGAAAGCAGGTCTTAAGAGCTCTGCAAAATAACTTTTCAAAAGTTTTACATTACAGCAAAAGTGAAGAAAAGTTTTATATTCACTAAATCAAGAAATGTTATGAGAAAAAACTTAAAATTATTAAGTGTTACGTTGAGTTTAACGCATCCACTCTTGCGTTCCTTTAGATGATTCAAAAGCTGTCAACCAGGCCGCCGAATCTGGATAACAGAATGAAAGTGCTCAAGGAGATTGCCGCTGAGCATGACATTGTTCTGCAACTTGAGGTTCCTACCGAGGTATGCAAGCTATACAAAGAAAAAAATTGCAAAAATACTATTCTACAATGAGCTCCAAACATAAACAACTATTAACGGCTGGTGGTCTTCTATATAACATTGCAGGAGAACTTGGATGTTAGCAAAAAACAAAACCAGGCTGAATCGTCTTCTACTAATTCTGCCCACGGTAAACCAGGTGATCGCTCACAAATTTCACATAAAGAGTGGGGAAAAGATGATGGTCTTTCTGATTCATTTAAGACAAAGATGAAGTACAAGGATGTAGCTGATGCAGCTCAGGCAGCTTTTGAGTCTGCTGCCTATGCAGCAGAAGCTGCACGAGCAGCTGTGGAACTTTCTCGATCCGACTCCCATGATCCTGATGATGACAACAGTCCCCATAGTCGACAAAGAAAAGCAATTGACAGACAAAAACTCGTGAGCCTTGCATCTGAATCTAAAAATCAGGAAGTTCATGGAGAATTACAAGCTGAGGAATCAAAGCATGGCAAGAATGCAGCAGAACAGGAGAGGGAAACGTCTATTTCAAGTTCAGATTCAATAGCAGAGAATTTAAATGTCACTACAATGTCATTTGATGAAGTAGATCCTGTCAAGCTGCTAGAGAAGGATATAGTTTTTGATGAAAGTGACATTGAGGACTCAGGATTATCTTGCAAACAGATGCCTTCAAGCTCTAAAGCTCAGAAGGTAGAGGTTGGACACCCCACTGCACATGCTGCTGCTGCTGCTGCTGAAGGATCTGCACTTCCAAGTAAACAGCGTTTAGACATGGTGAAGGGGCCAATGTCAGTTCGGACTAGACGAGTGCGTGGGTACTGAAAAGCATGAGTATATTGAATATAAGAGTGAGTTTTGAGAGTTCAATTAGTAGCATCGGCTGCTTCATTTAGCTTTTCTGCTTCATTTTCTCCTGTAAAATTTTTCAGAAAGTTGAACTGTGTAATTATTTTGGAATGCCAATTATGCTGAAATTTTTGTGAAGTTTTAAGAATTTGTAATTACCATGCGAAACAGGTGCTCTTGGTAACGGGACACATCAACAAAAAGTGCACTTGCAGATTCACACCATTTACTAAAATATTTTATGATTCACAAGAACATGAAAAATACAAGAAAAGAAACAATGAATTTTTATTTTTTGTTTCAAGAACAATTACGTCCTTGGCCAGACTAATATCCAATTTTCCAGTCTAGGAACATCCAGGGTTATGTAAATGTCGTTTTCAAGAAATTGTTCCAATGTATAACTCATTAATATACGTTATCTCTCAGACTTAATACTTTGTATGTAAAAAACATCATAGGAGCAAGCCCCTTACAACTACATTAATCATATCATTCACTTTTTATAAGAGAAAGGCTTGAAACATATCATCTGTGACAGATAAACAAACTCACAGGACTGCATGCACAAAGATTTCAATCTTAGAAAGATGCAAATCTACATATATTTGAAATGGATTTACTGCTTAAGAATATGCCTAAAATCATATGCCTGATCCTTGATTATGCAACACTTCATATAAAGTTACTGGCCTCTCACCTGCTTCTTACCACGCTGCAGCAAATCCAAAAATAACTGCAAACACACACCAACATCTTCATCATATTCAATTCCAAGTTCCTCCTGCAATAATGAGATCAACTATTGGAAAATCTTTTTTGTAGTTTCTTCTCATAAATATATACACATATACACACATTACAAGAGAAATGGAATGAAGACTACTTTAAATGCCTTCAGATCCTGAGGTGAGTTCTCAGTTATAGCATCCCATATATCTCTGAACATCCGTTTATGCTTTCTCCACTGACTTAATTTGTCCAAATACATCTCCTCAACTGCCTCCCCATCATCTGGCCTCACCAAGGTTACTCCTCCGTGCAATTTAGCCAATCTGTCCTCCATTTCCTTAACCTGAGACAGAACAGAATCCTAAGGTTTTCCCCAGTCTTTTGCAGACAACATTAACTGAAAATATCTGTGCCACATACCTCCTTTCTCAAATTGGCTTGTTTCTCATGAATCTACTCCAGCGTTAAATTTGACTGCAAAGTTTTAATTTCTGCACCGGTGAATGGTAATTGTCAAAATATACAGAGAGAAACTTTTTATCTTTTATGTTCCTTTCAAGATATAAAGTTCATAAATAAAAAGCCATTTACAAAAATGTTAGATAAATTACTTAAGCAATAAAATTTCCTCTACCGAACAGATATTAGAGATATTAAAACTACAAAACCTCCCTCCACCTTGCTGATTGCCTTCTCCTGTTCTACAAGCTGTTCGTGCAGTTGACATTTTCTTCCTTCATTCGATTAAGCTCTTCACTGTTTGGAATGTCAAACTGGCCTTGCCTAGCAATGTATATCTTCTGCTTACCATACCCTTGAATGAAATCTTTCTGCTATCAGCAAGATTATCCAATGCTTTCTGTATGGCTGCTTTTTTGAGAATGAACTTTTGCAAGGAGTCCGCCACGTTTTGAGAATTCAACAGCCGATTTTGCTGAAAAGGAAATTAAACAGCAGTATTTGAGAGCTAAGTACTGCAAAACCCACAACTGAAGCATATAGTTCGTATTCAAAACTACCATTTACAGGGACAATATTTCTTACAGAGCATATGTTTTTGAGGTCTGAAAAACAAAAGGCAAAATAACGAAAAAGATAAAAATGCAAATAATTTCATTAAATTTAAAAGTGTTTGTTTTTCTTTTTCTTCTCAAAGTTTCCCCTTTGCCTAGTAGAGGAAGCTCCGTTAAGGCGCAGATTTTAGAGTTTAATATATATATATATATATATATATAACCTTCCAATCATCAAATTCTATTAAAACGAACATAAATGCTATATTTAAACTACAGCTTACCCCAATTAAAGTTCAATCATCACTCTTATCATAAACAAGTATTGAATTTAATGGAAACCCCAAATAGAAAGCTTACCTCATTAACGAAGTTGGGCACGATTGCTGCAAAAAATAGTAATAATAATAATAAAGAACAGATGGCTCTACTTAAAAGGGGGGGAAAATACTCACAAAACAACAACATTTGACAGCATATATTAAGGTTTCAAAATTCAGGTAGAGATCTTGTTACCTTCAGCGCTATCTGATTTGGGAGTCATTAATCCAAACTGCGCGGGAAAATTAGATGAAACACTGAGCGAGTATTTTGCTTGGCGACGACGAAACTTGCCTCGCAAGTGGAACACTCCGGTTCCCTAGCACGACGCCGTCTTAAAAAATATCCAGTTCGACAAATTAGCCCTTAATTTAGAGATTTAATTTACAAATTGATCCTCACCTGATGCTGTAAATTACGCTTCTTGTCTATCGCTATTTGGCGCTTAAAAATTGTCCACGTATGATGCCAAGGTAATTGAATTCTAACCGGCACTATCCTTCTAGTAGATGCAGAAACGATGACGGCGAGCGTAACGGCAGCTCAGCCCCTGCTCTGCATCAAAAATTACCCGATTCTTTCAACCAAACCGTTCAATCAAAAACTCTTTCATCGCCAATTTTATAATGCAACCATCAATAGTCGAAAATTTCCTAAAGAAAAACAAAAGCGAATGCATTCGAGGACTGTCGTTTGCCACGCGGCACGCCGTAAACCCATCGTTGCTGATGCTAGAACGGACTCTGAAGAGGGCAACGATACTGTACGGCGAGTGCTTCAGTTGGTTCTGTGGGCTGCTGAGGCTGTCTACATTTTGTGGCTCTTCTTGCTTCCTTATGCTCCAGTATGTGTTATGTGTCTCAGTCTGCCTTTATTTTTAGTTTATAATTTCTTTCTTGTTGAGTCTCTGCTTCTGTTTTAATTGGGCGTCTGTGTTATTTGTCCATTGAATTTATTCTGGAGACCAACTTTCATATATCTGTTTGAATTTCATATAGATTTTGTTACTTCTGTAAACTATTTAATAATGTGTAGGGTGACTAATACCCAAGTGTAATACCTTTCGGTATTTCACTGTATTTCCAATTTCAGAAATTTTTAGATTAATAGTTTGATTAGATTTCCAATTGGTAATAACTTCTTGTCTGTTTTTAGTCTATTACATTCGCCAAGAAATCAGTATATCATTTTCGCTATGATATTCATTTTCATTTTCCTCCTTTTTTTTCAAGTAAAAATATTTATCTTTTTGCATTTCATGTTTATTTTGGTTCTTGATGGAGTCAGAAGCTACTTATGTAATGCTTTTGGTTAATGTATGTATTTCATTTCGGGAATATATTGTCAAACAGAACATTTCAGTAGCTGTTTTTTTTTTGTCTAATTACATAAGAAAGATTTAACTACTTTGTGTGTCAAACAGGGAGATCCAGTGTGGGCCATCAGTTCGGAAACAGTAAATTCTCTTGTGGGACTATCTCTCAATTTCTTCTTTATCTTGCCATTAATGAATTCTGGTACGTTCAATTATCAAGCGTTAACAATTAGGCTTGTGTCATTCGGATAATCAAATAATTGTTAATGTTGAGTATTACGTCATTCACTGTTGAAACACTTATTTTTTATTTAAGTTATCCCTAAGAAAAGGAACCTGTGAGCACTATACCTACAAGGCTTCATGAATAGGAGGTGCACTTTTGTTTGTTGATTGCTATGTAAAAACTGTCTTTCATTATTCTGTGAAAAATTGGTTTTGGTTAAAAGTGTTAAACCATGAAGTGCTCTCATCTGCTTTTTTTGTAACTAAACTTGTTTTGAGCTCATTTGTAACTCAACTTTTTTTGAGCCATATTACATATCCAGGGAGCATTACTTTTCCATGGTTCTTAATAGAAAAATTAATGTTAGCTAATTTTGTTTATTTAATCCTTTATAATATATCTAAAGCAGGTCCATTCCAATTTTGGGAATTAACATTTATGTTTATTGTTTCTCATTAGTTGAGTTGATATCTCTGTAATTTTCCTTTTTCCTGTTTTATTCTTTGTGAGGTGACAGGGATTCGGACCTCATTTTGTTTAATAGGACTGAAAACTGATTTGCTTTTTCATTTTGAAATTTCTTCCAAAACCTTATCACTTTTAATTCTTCATAATCGGTATCATGAACTTTTTTGGCAGAGTAGTCGGGATTTGTCTAATTGATGCCCCAGTGCTTCATCCAGTAAGGATCACTACATGAAGTGAATGTGATTGCCATTGAATATTTTAGACCATGCATACTAATGTGATGCAACTGTCAAGAGGCTTCTTGACATTTGCATCATGGTATGGGAACCCCTGCTGATGCTGGTTCGTTATTCTTCCATCAGATGTCTGAAGGATTGTTCAACTTTGTTATTGGGTGGACTTTTATGTTTGCTCCTTTGCTGTTCACGGACCGTAAGAGAGACAGATACAAGGGCTCTCTTGATGTTTTATGGGGCTTCCAGATGTTCCTTACCAACAGTACATTTTTCAAACTCTCTTGCTTTAGTTGAATTAGTATGACAATCTCACATGCATATAGTTCCTTTTCCTGAAATTTGAGGCTATAGTATCTAGGCTGTAGATAACTGTCATAATTCGGTCCTGACAATATATCTTAAGCTGATGATTGATTTGGCTGGATGATGGAACTCCCAGTAAAAGAAATTATCACTCTTTGGGCGATCCTTTTTTTTATTTTTGTTCTAACTTTTTTGGTACAATATGTGATCTTTTGATGGGTCATCTCTTCACCATGAGGGTAATTGTGAAGATCCTTAAAAGCCTGCAGAACAAATGCTTGCTATAACACCATAGCTTCTGCATCCCCTTTGATTTTTTTTTCTTTGTTTTACACTTCAATTTTGCTAACAAATTTGATTTTAATTGGAGGTTTTCAATCATTCTTGTTTCTCAAATGTCAGCATTTTTAATACCTTATATGGCCATTCGGCTGAATGATGCTGATGCTGAATATACTCCAAGGAAGCATTCTCAACTGGGCTCTGCGATGACCAATGGCGCACCTGTTGTAGGACTAATTGGCGGAGCCATATGTCTGATATCAGCACTTTGGGCCCTCTATGGCCGGATGGATGGAAATTTCGGCAGCATAACAGATAGATGGAACTTCCTGATTAGTTATCTAGGATCTGAAAGGCTGGCTTACGCCTTCATATGGGATATATGTCTTTACATTATATTCCAGCCTTGGTTGATTGGTGACAACCTACAAAATGTTCAGATAAGCAAGGTAGGCATATTGAATTATCTTAGATTTGTACCAGTGGTTGGCTTAATTGCCTACCTCCTCTTTTTGAATCTGGATGAGGAAGTATAACTTCAATGTAATTCACTTCTGAGTATAAGTAGGTATTTGATGTGAGGTTTTATGAGTCTGTATGAAAAAGAGAATTTGTCATTCAGTTCTCTGTAACAGAGAGAAATGTATGTGTATCGTTTAGTAATCCGTGTCTTCCTCGGCAGCTGTACAATTGTTACAATGAAGTTGAGAGATGAGATTGGAGAAACTTGACTTCCGTTGTCTCTTAAAAGGGTAGATCCAGATACTAGCCATTGTCTTACGAAAGATGTCAGACATCCAATGGTATAATCTGATAATGAGAAGAGGAAAGAGGAACTCACTTCTTGCTTTCTTGAAACTTTAAATTTATTGTCTGTAAAGCAAGCACGGCTAGCATGAGGATTTCATTTTCGAGGAATATTTAAATTGTCAACGACAGACAAAATGATAAAATCCTGAGGAATTTCTTTATTTAGAAAGAAGCGCTTCAATCTGCCGATTCTTTAATTTGTTAGCAATTTCACATTAATATTTGAGTCCTTAGTTGTTAGCTTTAAATTTCTGGATCGAACCATAACTTCACATGCGAGGTTTAACCAATAGGTCTTCGTGCAGTTATTGCAACATAATTCAACTACTTTTAGATCAATCTTTGTGATCTTTGAATATAGGTAGTATAACTGATAACACCACCATAGGGTATGACCAATTTCTGGATTTCTACTTTTGTCAAAATGAATACTTACAGAAAGTTACTCTGAACGTCTGTCTGCCTCTTATCAATCTTCACACAAGTAGCAACTAAGCCGGAGTTTCTGTTGGCGAGAAGATAATTGGCATAACATAAACTGCCTAGTGTTAAACCACTTAAATACAATTATTTCAACTCTTACCTTCTAGTTTAGTTTTTAGATCAAGCCGCAAATTAAACACCTAAAAGGCAGCAGTCCTTGGCCATCGTCCCAAACGCTTTGATCACAAACCCGAAACCAAGCATATAAGGTCTGTACATAACCCTAAAATAGATCTGGTCAAGCAGTTATTTTTAATTTTCTTAATCTCATGACTTTAAATAAACATGATATCCCTTTCCTTCCAATAGAAAATTTACCAAGTACTCAAGCACAAAAGAACAGTGGCAAAGTAAAGTATCCAATTGTATTCAAAAAAATGCAGACATAAGCACAACTCAAATTTCAACTATGATGGGTAAAAAACCGTAAATACTGGATCCAAATAAGTAAAATACAAGCACAATTTGAACTCGTACAAACTCGAATTTTCGTACCCAAAAAAAGCAGAGTGCACTTTACTGTGTGCGCCTAAGTAGTAGATTACCACCCTTCTGCTGCCACAAATTGATAGTATCAGTGGCCTGATTGAGAAGTATAATAATCTTTTCTGGGATATCCATGGCTTACTCTCTAGAGTAGTCTTCAGCTCTTCCCATACATTTTTTCGTGGCCAAAAGAAGTATGGACTCAAAAGGAATTGTTCCACAGGAAATTTTTTAAAATGACTTTATTTTAATATTTTTTTTATATTTATAACCATTCCTAAAAAGTTTATACTAAAATAATTAATTTTAATAATTTTATCTTCCATAGTCACTTTTTATACTTATAAAATTTAAAAAATATATATTGTACACACGTTTCATTATAGTTGCAGAACACTTTCGTTTTCTCTCAATATTTACTCTCTAAATATTTCAGATAGCGATACAAAAATCTCAACATTTTATCATTCAATCTGACAAGTAAGTTTGTATACTTTATTTTATTTATTATTTTTATTTAATTTAAAAATAAATATAATTGTAAAATTTATTATAATCGATATATGAGAATTAAATTTAGATTACATGTATGATATATTTTTTAAATAAATTTTGGTATATTTTAAAAATTCTAAATAAACACATAAAAATATAAATAAATATAAGATATATGAATTTTTTGATCGAAATAGAATATTTTTTATTAAAAATTAATTAAAAAATTATTAAATTTTGTGCAAAATAAGCCAATGACCTGAATGTACAGTGTACACTCATGGAAAGGCCCGATAGTATTTTTACCCTCGTGCCAACGGTCTGAGTGCACAGTGCATTCATACTAACGGCATGAGAGCACTTATACCTTCGTGCCAACGACCTAAGAGCACTTTTGTTTGTCCTTTATTAATTTAAAAATAATTTTTTTAATTTATATTGTAATTTTTAATTTATATTTATTAAATTAAATTTTTATATTTTTATTATATATGTATTTTATAAATTTTATTTATTTAATTAAAAATTTATTATTTCGTATTTTTTAATTTATATTAAATACTAAATTATTTATATTTAAATATTTTTCATATATATTAGATATATGGCTAAAATTGTGCCAGTTGGTATTTGTTATGAAAGATCATGGGTTATATTATTAAATGGTTCAGAAAAATACCGTGATGGAAGGATCAAACTCTTATTAATTCCAAATAACATTAAATATCACGAATTATTGACGATGTTATATGACTTTACTTAAATTGATCCAACGAAATTCATTATTAAAATAAAAACGAGTTTTGTAGATAGTGAGTCAAGATCTGTTCTGTATGTTGATATCAGTAACGACTATGGTGTATCTGCTTTTACAAGCAGTATCGTGATATTAGTGAGTAGACATCTCACTCCCTTCTATATCACTACGGAGCAGACAGTTGTTGATAATCATAGAGTATCTTGCACTTATCTTTTGCAAGTTATTAATCCAAAAATTCATATACAACTATTATTTCTTCTCTAGGAAGTACTAAATTCAACTTTAGTCAAAATTGTTCATTAGATGAGATACGTCTTATAGAGCCTTCACCTACACATCATGAAGATGCTAAAATTCATAGTCAGTGCCCACCATGCAAGTATAATGAGGATCTTATACATTATGAAGATGTTGGAATTCATGGTCAGTACCCACCATGCGAGTATAATAAGGATCTTATACATGATTTTTTCACAACCAACAATATATAAATGATGAAGTTTCTTACAAGCTTAACGATACACATAAACCCAATATAGGAATTACTACA